>JAKSZT010054404.1:1216924-1283929 GCA_026826555.1 Tolypeutes matacus | reverse complement strand
CCGCCGAGCCCGAACGCGACGAGGCCCCGGGCGCGCCCTCCCCGCCACCACAGCCGTGCCGCCGCCATCCGCCCGCCGCCGCCGCTGTCCGGCCCCCGAGCACGCCGGCCCCGCGCGCGCCTCGAGGCCGAGTCAAGGTAAGCCCCGGCGGCCGCCGCGCGCGGCCCTGCCCGGCCCTGCCTCCGTCTCCCGGGTCCGCGCGGCTGCCCCGCCGAGCCCGGCCCTGCGGGCGCATTGTTTAGATTGCCAGCCCTCCAACCACACACACGCTCTTTTGCATACTCCGGTGCTGACGGACCGCCCGTCCCGGCGCGGACCGCTACCCGGGCTTTGCTCCGGCGTCCAGGAGCCTCCGCCTGCAGCCCGACCCCCCTTCTCCGCCCCGTGAGCCCGAGGAAGCCAGCAGCCAGCCTGGCCACCCAGAGCTTTTGCAGCTAATGGCATCTCCCCCCACCCCGCCCCCAGCAAGAACCGATCTCTTCCCATCCCTGGAACTAATTCTTTCCGCACACCCCCCTCCCCCGAAACTAGCCCCCCACGCACACCCCCTCCGCCTGGAAAGAGCCTTCTGCCAGGTCTGCCCACCCTTCGTTGGGGGAGGGGGGATTAGTTTGGGGGGCGGGGAGCATGCATGGCACGGAGTGAAAGTCTTTGCCTCGTCTTTGCAATCCTTCCTCTCCAACATGCCAGCTCCCTTCCTATCCTGACCACAGAGTCCACCACTATCCCCTTTTCTCAATCCCAACTGCCTGGTCAGCACGACCTCTTACGAGGCATTCTGAGCCCCAACTTTGCAGTAAGATGGTAGAAAATGGAAAGCCAGAGAGCAGATTTTTTTTTTTTTTTTTTTTTTTTTTTTTAACGCAATGAATGGAGAGTAGTTCTTTGAGCACCCACTTATTCACCTCTTCTTTCCTCTGGGCTGCTTGCCCGCCTTCCCCTCCCCACCCCCCAACCTGAATGCCTGTCTGCTGGAAAAGGCGCGATTACTTCTCTTCCTCTTCTGCTGAGGACTAGGCTCTAAGGTCTGATACCCCTTTTAGCCAAACAAATACCCACCTTAAGCCTTCTTGAGGTTCCTACACTCACCAATTACTCTGGACAGTTCTTGCCATAACCCCATTTCTCAGACAAAGGCTTAGGAGGGAAAAGAACTAAAGTGCTTCCTGTGTTTGCCATTTTAACGCTGTCCATCCCCACACACCCAGTTCCCATTCTTGATGCTTCTCGTGCCTGTGTCTTGAACCCTCAAAACGAAAAGAGTAAAAAAAAAAAAAAACCTGAGTAGCTGGATACAGTTTCTTTATAAATCTGCATTGTTGCTTCTGGTTTATGGCCATGAAGAAAATACCAGCCCCCACCCAAAATGCACCGCAGCCAAGTCGGCTAAAGACGATGAGTGTTGGAGTCAGTAGGGGGCGCATTCTCTGCACTGGGTAAGGCTGCAGAGGGGGGAAGGGCCCCTGAGCTAGAACAGGATGTACTTCACAGCGCCTTCTACAGACCATGGGAAAATGGACCCAGCAAGACACACATACTCGCACTTAGTTGGTGAGCCGACAGCAACACTGCGAAGGATTGAGTCAAGAGCAGTGATTTTATTTCTTTTAAAGACTCCACCTTGCATCTTAAAAGTTTTATTTTTTCACTTTTCCAAAAACTGTTGACCCTCAGACAATCCACATTTGTTCTTGACACCTCTTTGGCACGCAAATATCCCTTTCTATGGAATTCTGGAATTCTTCCACCTTAAACTTTGCATGTTGTCACCATACCTTTTCCATGGTCAGGTGGTAAAGTGGAAGGTTTAAAACCTGAGAGTAAGGGGTTGGGGGTATTGCTGACTATCTCCCTTCTTCATAGCCCAAGCCTTTCCAACTTTTGAGAGTTAAAGTCATTCTTCGGGGATGTTAGATTTTATTGGGATAGTAATTTTCATAAGTATGTAGTTGGGTGTCATGATTTGCAAAGCCTTGTTGGTAAACATCAAGCCCATGTGGAGTTCTTCATTGTTGAACTCAACAGAGTTGATTATAAAATTTTGATTCCTTCCAACTTTGGACTCTAAAATGCCATTCATTATCTCAGTAGCCAACCATCTTGGCAAAAGTATTGATACCAGTCTTCTGTGAGCACCCACCCTCTTAGGGTGTGTTGATTTCTATAGATTTTACTCCTCTTGTTATTTCCATAGGTGTGAGATGCACAATGCGAAACCTAGGCCCCAGCTTTTGCACCATGATGCACAGGGTTGTACTTATTGTACTGAACTGATAGGTGGCCTAGTGGTTATGCCCTGTACTACCATTTTGAGGATCTGGACTCCGTTTCCTGCCTTGCTCTTTGGACCACATTGTCAGTTCACACCGGTGGGTATATTCGTTTTGGAGGGTGGGAACTGCAGCAACAGGGAAGCCAGAGATTCTTCCTCCTTGGTCACCACCAAAGCCGACACTTCCAAAATTTCAGCCTAACCACGTTCCTCAGGGAACCAGTTAAAGCTGGTTGTAGTAGTGGGCTACTGAACAGAGAATTGACTTATGGCTCTTGAAAATGATTTGCCTTCTGCACTCTTATTTATAAAGTATGTTAAGTACTTGTTTACTGTCATTTTGATGATCCAAACTCAAGAGTTGTTAGGCTTCTAAAAGCCTAGAATTTACCTTTCCATGACTGACAGTGGTTGTTGATACCCTTTAAAGGTAGTTCTAAGACTTTGTTACAAGTATCTTATATGGATACACCATGATAAATTTTGAGAAACTGAATGGGTGTGGTCTTTGATACATAGTTAACCAGCTGGCTGTTAAGAGAATTCTCATTGGATATTTGCTACCAAGTAACATTTTGGTGAGTGAAAAGGAGTTCCCTTGGTTTCATGTATTTCATTAGAGACAGACTATATTGCTTCTAAAATTTTTTTGTTAGTTACAAGAACCAGATATTTAATCTAAATGGTGGTATTTGTAGTTTTTAATGCTGTTTAGTATTTGTTAAACAGATTTAATTCTGACCAGTGTTTGCTCTTTAATATCTACAGTTACACAAGTTTTTAAAATGAGTAAGTAATTTGAAGACAATTTATTTGAGGTGTGTTTCAGTTTAAAGTTTTGAAGAGGTTTTTGTTTGATGTAGCAATTTATAAAATGTAGTGCTAACTGATGTCCTTAGTGGTAATAGCCATTTTCCCCCTACAGGAAAACTTGCTGGAGCTCTTAGAAAGCATGTATTCTACAGAGTTTCAAAGGTTTCCTGGTTTTGACACTCAAAAAAAAGGTGAAACAATGGGCTTGAAGGCTGGGGTTTACAGTAGGTAAACTGTAAGGGTTTGTTAAAATACAGTACAAAGCTTCAGTTAACTAGAATATGTGGGAAATGGGTATTCTGTTTAACTGAACTTTAAGTAAAAACTCCTTTATCTCAACCCTTGTTGAAAAATTCCCTAAGACCACCTTACTAGTAGCTATTATGCATTGAGCTAACTAAACCTTTGATTTTTGTTTTTGTAGTCCCTGAAATCATTGGTGTGGTTATTTCTCGGTATCCTGATATCTGTGTAGAAAATACAGTTGGTTGGGCTATGACTCTCTAAAGACCTCTGCCTGTCCTGGAAGTCATTTATTTTTAAAGTACCCACTGTGGGTTTTTTTTTTTTTTTTTTTTTCTGGGGGGGGGGTGCTTAAATTTTTCTTTTTTCTCCTCAAACCAGAATGCAGGAATAGTTCCAACACTCCTTATATTAAAAATAAAACTTTGCCATCTTGAACAGATTGAGTTTCAGCACCACTTGAAAGTAACCAGCCAAGAGACTTACATCAAGTAAAAATGGGTTTTGGTTTTCATTTATGCATACATTTATTTATATTTGGTTACAAAAAGCATAGGTATATACGGTAGACTGTATGTTAAATTGTTGCTCTCCTTGTACCTACTTAGAGATTGTGAAAATTATTAAAACTATAATTTAGTATTTTGAAAATTAAAATATTCAGTGTGTGGATTGATGATTAAGATGCACACATTTAATTGTGAAAATTACAGTTTAATAAGGAAGATAGCAGCTGTTTTGTTATAAAGGAGAAAGTAGGGAGCAATACTTGATTGAGTAGAGGAGAAGAAATGAAAACATCAGATTTTAATGTATTTTCTCTTGCGGATCATAGAAAAGTGACAAAACTGCCTAAGTTGTAATAGACCTTAGCAGATTGATTTCATTAGTTGGTATGTATGTGTAGAATTGGCTTTTTAGCTGGAAGTGATCTTTATGTTATTAAATGAGTAAATAAGAGGTCCAAATATTAGAGATGTAGTTTGGAGACAATACATTTAAGTGTAGAAAAGAACAAATCAACATTAAACACTGTAGATACTTTTTAAAAAAATAACCTGTTTAAGTCTTAGTGAAATAACCTTTAAAATGAATGATATTAAAGTATAAAAATTTTGAAATTTTTATAAGATTGGACACTAATTGTGGTTTACACCAAGGTACCCAATGAGAGTGTTGTACAGTAAGCTCTCATTCAACCTGGACTTCCAAAGGACTTACACTTTAAAAGAATGGCATAAAGACTGTTCTGTTTTTCAGAAGGTAAAATAACTTTCAGTGAGAGTTTTAGCTTTTGTTTCTTTGTCTGAGAGGCATGTACATTAAGAAACACTTGCTCCCCTATGTAAATAACTTAATTATAGTTAGATTCACAGAGTTGAGGTATTGTTGGTATCACATAAACTTAAAAAGTTTTCCTCCCCTAGTTTTGTAAGATCTTGTATTAAGTCAGGATCAAGTGCTGTATTTTGCTGTGTATCACTGTCACTTATACCTTTTAAGTTATTTTGGAAACCTGGCTTTTAAAATTGGTTAGAGTCAAAGCCCCACTGATTGACGGATTTGATATTTTGAATGTAAGAAGCTGTTTCTTATGTATACATTGGCACTCCGCCTTCATCATTGAGAGAGTCTAGAAGATAAACCATCCATATGTTGTCCAGTATGCTTGGTCTTGGTTCCATTTGACTTCATGGTTTTTTGTTTGCTTGATTTTTGCCTGATCCTGTTAATTAGAAAGTAAAAAGTATGATTATGCTCTCTCAGTGCTTAGTAATCCTTGTACCTGCTTTTTTGGTTTACTTATGTCATGACACATCTGCCAGTTTGGGAGGTCAGCTTAAATGAGAATCCATATTTCGCTTCACTGGAAGGAAAGGGTTTTTCTCACATATTATGCTTCTCCAATTGGGAGAGCTATCTATATCAATTGATGAGGTAGGGGATATAAAGATAAATATAGGAATTCAAAGTATGATCTAACCATGTAAATGTATGGTTTTTGATGGGGGGTGTGCACCTTTTTATTCTAAACACTGGTAAAATGCAAAAATCTTTTTTTTTTTTTTTTTTTTTTTTTTAACCGGGAGGTCCCAGGGATCGAACCCACGTCCCTTCATATGGGAGAGGGATGCCCAACCATTTGACCCATATCCGTCCCCCCAAAATTCTTATTACTACTTCATTTCTGGGTTCCCTCATATCTCCACGTATGAGTTCATTGTCCTCTGCCTTTAGGAGTTCTTCAGTATGCAGTCACAAGCTTCCTTGGTATTAATGATCCCTAGCTTAGTTCCAAGGCAACACTGGAGAAATCCTGGAACCCCTCAAGAACTTAAGCAATAGTCCAGGAATAAAGGCTTGGGACATAAGAACAGAAAAGAGTGTTGATAGAGTTTACTAAGGGAAGGCTGCTCTGAATATATACCATAGTTAAAAGCTTAAGATATTAACTTGAAATCATGTACATAATATAAAAGAGACTTATTCATTGATAAGCCCTAAGAATTAAAAAAATTAATGTCCACACATCTCAATACTCTCTCTAGTAATGATATATAGACTTATAGTATAGTCACTCAGTTGTGGATTACTTGTGCCTGCATCACTTCTCTTGTGACTTGGTTGATGCATTTAATAGAACAAGCTGTAAGTGTAAAGGCCCCCCTTTGTTGGCCTTTATGGTATATAAAATAATATTGATGGCTTGTTCATTTTACTTTCCAAGCACGTTATAAACCATTCTCTACTCCCTAAGGACTATCTTAGTTTCACAAATAGAGAAATCAAGGCATACACATGCAATGATGAAGTGAGCCACAGAATACGTCTAGGCTGGTTCCCCAGCCTGTGCTTGTGACACTGGCCTTTATAGTGCTCCTGTGAGCTGTTTGGCTAATGAGGGCTCAAATGAGTGCTTTACAACATCATAGTGATGTTTTGTGCTCATATGTCAGCCTAGATCAACGATCCCAAGTGGGCTTTATAGTTAAAGAAGTTGGTCACACCCCCAGCAGGAAAGAATGTGTCTTGAGTTGTGCTGGTGGCAGTTAAAGTAGTTTATGTCTGGTTTGAAGTTGCTTGTGTAAGAAAAGAAAGTTTGTGGTCTTTGTTGTTTTTCCCAATGTTTTTGTTTACTTTGAGGAGGAATTTTTGCTTAGATAATTGCTTAGATGTCTTCACCTAGGCCTGCTTGTAAATGAATTGATTTCCCCTTTTCACATTTATCGTAATCTAGATTGTCCACCTATATTGACAACAGGCAGCTCAGACTGTGGAGCTCCTTTGTAGGCAGCAGAATGCGGGAATCATTCCCCATGAGGCGTCCCTAACCTGCAGCTCTACCCTGTAAAATGTAGGGAATTAGGAAATGCTCCCCATCTCACACTTTCCATAAACCTAGATTTGTATATTACAGGTGTTCTACCTCCCTTTCCTCTCCTGTAAAATGTGAGCTCCAGTATGTAAAATTGGTAGAGTTAGGTGGCCAGAGCGTGTTGCTCAGTTTTCACCTTGTCAGGCACTGTGTTCCCCTTCACTTTATTGTAAAGGGATCTGAAGATCACAACTTGAAAACCATTGGTTGGATCCACTGGTGTTCTAGAAGTTCTGGTGGTTATAGCTAGGATTCTTGTCTGAAATCTAAATTCTCAAAGTAACAGGGTAAGCAGCAGCAATAATAGCAGTTGCCAGTTGTAGGCACCAGTCTTATAGTCCAAAGTCTACAAAAACCCATTTTGTTTTAAAATGAATACATGCAAATCTAGATCACACCTTTGTTGCTATGTAATTGTAAGTCATCTAAGTTTATTTTGGGTAGTTGCAGATGTTCTGTTACATAAGGGGAAACATTTTAAATGTTCATTGAGCTTGTAAAGTTAAGAATATGCTTGCTCTAATTTGAATGCCTCACACAAATATATTTAAAGTGTTACATAAAAACACTACTGTGTGTATCTTTAAGTATGAATGCACATTATAATGTGTGCAGGAAAATATGTTGTTATGGCAACCACATGTGATTATGAGGAATGATAACAGTGTAGTCTTTCTAAAAGGTAATACTCTAGTGTGAATTCAGAATTTTCAAAGGGATTGTTCAGTTCTGTTCTGGTTTGAGGTAATGATGCTAACTGCTTTGTGCATTAGCTTGCATTATCTTACTTTTTCTGTCATTTGAACAATGGGATAGGGTCCTTCTATTTATACCATAAGAAAACAAACTTTAGGAGGTGAAGCAATATTTTTAGGGTCACAAAGCTAGTAAGTGGCTGAGCAAGGATTTAAGCACAAGTCTGTCCAGCCCTGGGGTCATATTCTTAATCAAGGCCTCTTAGCATCTTTCTTTTCTAATAAAGGAAAGCTTTATTATGTCACCCAACTTTCTTGTTATGGAAGTTTGAAGTTCCTAGATTTTAAAAAATTGTGCGTGTGTCTGATAGGTCAGGTATGTTTTTATCCATGGACATTTTATCAGAAAATTTGATTTAGGCTGTAGGCTTCACCCTTGAACCTTTCATTTTCCTCCTCCTCTTGCTATCCTTCAATATTTTATTACCTCAGATGTAATGCTGTAGTGCAGGGGTTCTTAACTTTTTGTTCACGGACCCCTTTGCCAGTCAGGTGAAAACCGTGGACCTCTTACTAAGTCCCCACACTATACTGTGTATTATTTAATAAATATATCACACCCACACCAACATGTCCCCAAAGAATAATGTGGTTTTGTTTGTTTGTTTGTTTTTAATTTAAATTCAAGCTTATTGACCCCTTGTTAAGAATCCCTGCTGTAGTGGTTCCACAGACCTTTCAGATTGAGTAGGTCTGGAATGGGTGTATATGCTCCCTCAGGTGATTCTGATGATTGGCTAGGCCTGGTATTCACTCTCCTATGTAATCAGTCACCTTCCACCAAACCTTTCTTCATGGGACCTGCAGAACTCACACAGGTTAATCTTTTTAAAGTACCATTAAAATCATACCACTTCTGTACTTCAGTATCTGCAGCATTTCCTCAGTGCCTACCAGACACAGCAGCAGGCCCTAGCTTCACATTCAAGACCCTTCATCCTATTTCCAACCTGCCTTTCCAACTTTGTCACTCATTATTACTCAGAAGCTTCACACAGCTGCCATTCTGACTCTAGTTCTAAGAACTCCTTGCTTTCCTGCCTCTGGGACTGCCAGCAAGTTTTTTTTTGTTGTTGTTTTGTTTTTTTGTTTTGTTTGTTTGCAGTGAATGCAGATGCTTAACCTAACTTAGTAGGCCCACCTCAGCTGCTACTTCCAGCCTCTTCTGCCCTCCCATACTGAGAATGAACTCTTCCCTATTAAGAAGCCTCATAGCACTTAGTTTGTGACACATCTGACATGCCTCTTTTCCTGTAGATATTTATGGGTGTATTTTCAACCTAGAAAATAGTTGAATTTCTCATTGAAGTAAACCCAACTGGATTACATCTATTAGATAAGGCAGAGTGAATTAGGGCCTTTGACATTGCCAAAAGGGCTACATTGCACTGTTCTTGCCCTCTTGGAGTGGAGCAGATTTGCCAGGAAAGTAGATTTTCTACCAAGATTTTTTTCTTAAATATTTAAAGAGTTTGGGGCCACCCAGGTTTCATTAATATTTTAGCATGGAGCCACTCATTTAGTAGTGTCTAATATGGTCTGGAATCATGGGAATCTTAACAAATGCTTGATATTCATAGTTTTGGTAAAGAGACCCATCAATCATAAATGCCTCAGATTTTGAACCTAGACTACCCTGCTGATAAAATTTCAAGCAAACTTTATCTGGCTCCATATTCAGTACTGTTGCCTTACTTTTTCCAGTAATAATATTTTAAAAAGGAAAAATAAGTGAAATTAATTTTAGTAATATACTTTAACCCAGTATATCCAAAGTATTTCAACCTGTAATTGATATTTTTAAAAAGGTATTGATGAAATTCTTTACATTTTTTTCACATTGTTTTGAAATCCAGAGTATATTTTATATTTAAAGCATCTCTCAATGCAAACTAGCCACATTTCAAGTGCTCGGTAGCCGTTTGTGGCTATGTTCCTTATTGGAAAGCAGTTTTTTGAAAAGTTAGTTTACTGAACTGTGGGACTCTTTCCTTCTTCTGTCTCTACCTTTTTACTTTTTTCCCACCCCTTCAAGAACCCTCCTATCTGTGAAGAGGTAGGTTTTATGAAAGTTTCAAGCTAACTTGGTTAACTTGTTGCATAGAATGATTCCATTTCATATTTGCATATAATCTGGAAGGATGAATATGCCCAGTATTAAAAGTTCTCTTGCCTTTGGATAAAATTATGTAAGTTACATATGTTTACCTTATGTATATTTTGTAGTCTTATACTGGTCCTAATTGCTTGTTTTTCATTTGCTTTATTTTTGGTAACAGCTTTATTTAGACGTAATTTGCAAACTACATTTCATCTCACTCGTAAAGTGTATATTTCAGTTTTTTAGTATATGCAGAGTTGTGCAACCATAACTACAATCAATTTTAGAACATTTTCGTCATCGCAGAAAGAAACCCCTATCCATTAGCCAGTCTCTTGTCATTTCCCCCCTCAGTTCTCTCCCCCAGCACACACACCTTGGCAATCACTAATCTCCTTTTGTCTCTCTAGATTTGCCTATTCTGGACATTTCATATAAATGAAATCATTCAATAATGTGGCCTTTTGTATCTTGCTTCTTTCACTTAGCATAATGTTTTTAAGATACATCCATGTTGGTGCATTATCAATACTTCATCCGTTTTTGTGGTTGAATAATATTCCGTTGTATGACTATACCACATTTTGTTTATCCATTCATCAGTTGATGGACATTAGGGTTGTTTCCACTTACTGGCTGTTGTGAATAATGCTGTGAATATGTGTGTACAAGTTTTTGTGTGGACATAAATTTTCCTAATTGCTTTTATAACAAAAGGAAAAGGACCTTCATTTGGAGGAGTGTAAATGTTGAGCGCAGATAGCCTGCATTCCAGAAAAACAAGAAAAATCATCAAAACCTTTGCTTTCCTAAGCAATTTTCAGAACATGCTTAGAATATTACAAACAGTGGGAAGATGATAAAAAATAAACATAGTGTATATCTGCTTTTTGAAAAGCTTTTGTGTTAAGAACACTGGGGTTGATATTGCAATTACGACTTGGATAGAAAGATATTCTTTAGATATGACAATCTAGTGACTGTTGGCATCCATGTTGATGGTAAGAGTGCTTTAGAGCACACATTGAGATCTTGTTTCACTTCCTCTCTGGATGTGATAGGACCATCTGACCTGAAATGTATGCATATTCTTAATCTCTGTATTACCACTTGAGCTGGTTTGGCTGGGCTTTTTAAGGTCATTTCAACCTTGGGTATTAGATTTCCGACACTTTCTATCTCAGATGTATGTGTATGACATGCTGTTATTTATTTTTTTTCCCCATGTCTTTTAGAGAGTAAAACTTCCTCTGTATGAGTAATGGGAGGAGCACTGCATCCTAGATCTAGAGATGTGGCCTTGAGACTCAGGGCTGCCACTGATGTTCTGATCGCCCTTAGGCAGTTGATTCACCTCAGTTGCTAATCTGTCTACTGAGAAAAATTTAGATTAGGCAACCCCTAGATTATTTTGGTAAATCAAAGTGCTGCTTTTCAATAACAGATTTCAGTTTATATTGTAGTTTGGAATATAAGTCTCAATCTTCTGTCTTTCCTAAGATCTGTTCTGGACATTTGTTCTTTTTTATTTTAGAATCACAGTGCTAGTGCTCCATGAAGTGCCTGCTCCCAACACAAATGCTCTTTTCAGGATCGTTAATTAAAAAGTAATATCCAGAATTTGAGAAGTTATTATCTGACTTTACCTTCTCCTGATAATGTCACATCATTCAGCCCATCTAGAAAATAGCCTGTGAAGATGTCAGAAAGAATGGTAAAAGAAAATGTATTAACTTGGAGGAGCGAAGTGTCTTAGAAACTTATGGCTAAGGAATTAGGCTTTTCATAGCTGAAGTAGGAGCTGTGGGCAGATTGTAAAGAGTAAACTTGTGGGAAGCGGCTGTGGCTCAATCAGTAGGGCTCCCGTTTACCATATGGGAGGCCCCGGGTTCGGTTCCCAGGGCCTCCTGGTGGGGGCAAGCCTGCCCGCACGGCGTGGTTGGCTGACCCAGTGAGCACAAGCAGCAAGGGGGGGATAAATAAATGAATGAATAAATAAAATCTTTAAAAAAAAAAAAAAAAAAGAGTAAACTTGTGAACAGAGCTGTCCCGTGTGGAATAATGAGCTGTGCCTGGCAGGGTTTTGTGTTTCCTATAGCTTGAGGTGATTAGACAGAGGTAGGGAGTCTCTTCCAGCAGAGTTGTTTATAGAAGGGATTCACATTGTTTATAGAAAAGTGGCAACAACAACAAAAAAGTATTTCTATGACAAACATTTTGGCATAAGATGCTATATTTAGATAAATATATTCATTTTGCCTTGCATAAATTAAAGCTACCTACTAAAGAAATAGTTATGAAAGAGTAATTACAAGGAATTTAATAACGGAAGTGGTTAAAAACGTGAAGAAAATTTAGCATTTTTTTCCCTGAAGTGGAGTAATTTTGTATTTGAAGCTTTATATTAATTGGGTTTCTTTTATTATCAAACTGGGAGAATAGTAAAAGTCCAGTCCAGTTAGTAGTTAAGTATGGAATAACACAGAAATTTGTTGGATTTCCTGCTTGCTTCTTTGTCTTCATTAACAGTGTTCTAGTATGATTATCCTAAGCTGTAATTGATGATTATTCAGATTGAGCTTTTAGTAAGTGTGACATCATTTGCAAAGTGGTTTTCCTTTCTAATCTTATTGGTTTTCCAAATACTCCCTTTTTTTAAAGCATACTTTCCGGTATGATTAGGGAGAAAGGAGACTAAACTTTCTTGTGTTCCCTCTGTCATGCTGCACAGTTACATCTTCTGATCCAGAAGAGCATTCTGGACCTGGCTAGCCAGGTGAGTGCTTGTTAGGTGGTATTTGGGGAGTGAGGAGGAGAGATGGAGACAGTAGAACTGGTATCTGGAAGATCTTTTGTCCAAGCTTATAGGAGAGACTTGTTTTTAAAAATACAAATATATAAATCTTTTTAGGACTAATTTAATTTGAATGTAGGACTTAGTGACACCTTAAAGCAAATAAGATATCTGTATTCACCACTTTGGATGCAGATCCCAGAACAGTCAAGCAAAATAAGAGTTTGTTGGTTATAAAAAAAAAATAAAGTGGGAAGCGGCTGTGGCTCAATCAGTAGGGCTCCCGTTTACCATATGGGAGGCCCCGGGTTCGGTTCCTGGGGCCTCCTGGTGAAGGCAAGCCCGCCCGCACGGCGTGGTTAGCTGACCCAGCGAGCACAAGCAGCAAGGGGGGGATAAATGAATAAGTAAATAAAATCTTTAAAAATAAATAAATAAATAAAGTGTTTTACAACAGCCGGTTTCACTCGGTGAATGATATAGAAAGGTATTAAATATGTTGCTGAGGGGAAGGTAAGAGAGAAAGAGAATGCATAAATAAGTGAATGATATTTTCTTTCTGTCTAAATAGTTTTGACCTTACCGGATCCTAAATGTTTACACAGAGACATCACAAGATCTGTTTAAAAAACAAAAAAACAAACTCAGTGTGTAGTTGCTTTAGGTATCTACACATTCCTCTATGACAGTGATCCAGAGGTAGAGAGAAGCTAACCATTATGGCACTGATGGAAAAAAAAAAAAAAAATCAAACCTATATGTAGCAGTGAAGTAAGTAACTGACACTTTGATTCTGTTCATGAGAATCTTAACATGCCTTGTTCCACTTAGAAAATTGCCAGCATTACTTAACATTCTTTAGTTAGATCGGTAGTGTTAAGAAACTTAAAAAACCTGACTCTAACCCCAGTAAAGGTTATAGGATCTTTATATGAATGCATCAGCATTAATTTGAGTGCTTTGTTTTGAGTTAAGTATCAAGGGCTAAACATCAGTGTCTGCATTTCTTACATATTAATTTGGTTCGATGATGTTACCCAAAATGAAATTGTTTATATTGTATTGCATATAGCTTGGATGTCTTCCTAATTTTTATTAACTCAGAAAATACAGAGCTTTGTGCAGTGGCAGTATTGTAGCCAATGAGGTTTATCCAAGGCGTGATTATTGCTAATGGAAAACTTTTCCCAATACCCTGCCATGACTAGAAATATAGTCAGCATTGGCAATTTTTGACAGTCTCTATGGAGTCTGAATTTGTCATGGTTGAAAGAGAGTCATGATGGAAAACAGGCGCAGGTGACTTGTTCAAGTCCCATTGTGGAGTCCCGGACAGAGCTTATGGAACCCAGGTCTCTTTACTCCTAGTAGTATGCTGTTTCTGCTACTCCACCTTCCTCCAGTCTTGTCCATTGACCCACATACTGTCAAGCTGCAAGGCACAGGACCGCAGAGGCCCTTAGGAGCCCTATCTCTGGGCTTGGCAGGCACACTTGGACCTGCTTAGGCCACAACCACCAGACAGTCCTCTGGCCTGTAACAAAAGTATGACCAAGGGCTTTGCAGCATCTGTAGGTTCAAAGCTACACTGAGCAAACTGCTCTAGCAGTTAACTAGATCAACCCAGTTCCTACTTCAGGGAACTCAGCCTGGAGACAGACCACAAACAAATAAATAAGCTAGATCATTACAGACTATTTCATTGCTATGAAGAAAATAAACAGAGATGTGATGGAGGGGCTACTTGATAATGGGCCACCCAGAAGCCAGCCAAGTTCCAACTGAGTCAAGAACTCTTGAGCGTTTATTGTATGCCATTCTACACACAAAGAGCTTAATGTGCATTTCATCCAATTCTCACAGAAACTGTTTCCCTCACTTGTTTTTACAAAGCAGTTTATTGAAGTGTAATTGACATGCAATGAATTGTACGTATGTAAATTGTACAATTTAATGATGAATTTTGACATGTATATCACCGTGAAAACATCACTGCAATCCAGAAAGTGAAAGTATCCTGGTGCCCTTTTGTCATCCCTCCCTCCCATCTTTCCCCACTCCCCCAATTACCAATCACTGATCTGTTTTCTGTCAGATGGGGTTGCATTTCCAGAATTTTATATAAATAAAAGCATGTAGTGTGTGAAAAAAAGAAAAAAAAAAATACAGCTGCCATTTCCAGCCTTTGATTCCACCCCTGTAACCCCCCATAAAAGATATTCCCAGAGACAATATATTTTTCTTTACATATTTTATGTAGAAATGTTAAAAATACAACCTTGAGGTATGAACTTTATGTTCTGATCTTTTATGTTTCTTGTGGGCTTCCTGTAACTTCATATTCTGATCACACTGTACTTTTATTTAGGAGAGATTTTCAGTAAATAGGAATTTTGCTATAGCCATCTAACTGTGCTTTGGTTGATTGTCCAGGCAGCCCAGATTCTACATTTCAGTAGACCACCACCTTGGCATAAATTTGCATCTTGGGTTTAGTTTATTCTAGTGATTGTTTCAAGGAGATGCTTGAGTAAGGTACTTTTCCTTTTCTCTCTCCCTTTCAACCTGAGCACAGCCACTTTTATCTTTTTTAGATATTGGGTTTCACCCAAGATTCCTTTGGAAGCAAGAGTTAAGGGTTTCATTGCTTTTAAAAGGGATGGAGGAGAGGTTTCTGAAAACGACTTGTTTAATCAGCTTATATTTAGATGTGTTCCAGGAAGAAGGTAACAATCATTGTCTAGCTCTTGGTGTGTTGTTAGAGATGTGTGTCTTATGAAAATTGTAGATTGGTGATTCACTATTCTAACTTACATATTAGTTTGTCTCTCTGGTATATATTCAGATTTCAGTTAGAAGGTAACAGTTATACTTGCAGTTGATGGAAAGTAGGACACACTATCATATTTACTGCTGTTATTTTGTGATGTGCTAAATTAGCACCATATGCTTTTATTAGGAATTTGGAAAATGTCAAATAATAATGCATATTATTATTCTATATACATATTATTATCCAAACATTTTTATCTTGGAAAATGCCATGCTAGAGCCACACTTGAAGTAGCTTAAAATGTAACCTGGACACGTTTGATCTGGAAGCTTTGGAGACTTTTTTTCCTCCTGTCTTGATTATCTGTGCCTGGTCAGAAGTTTAAACTTGGTTTTATATATATCTTTTTTTCCCCTAACTTTCCAGTGGCATGCTTCTATTGGCCCTTGCCTGAATAAATGCTTTTCTTCTACCCTGAAAAAGGAACAGAGGCTGCCATAAACAAACCATACCCAAACTCTGTGTCTGTCAGGTCCCACAACCCTTGCTTAATGCCAGCATCTGAAGGGCCTGTTGAGTTACCCTCCATCTTCCTAACCCAGAAAAGCCTGAGTACACCAGCTGACCAGATCCAGTGCTTTTGGCAGAGCTGTTGTCTCATAAGTAATTATAATTAGGATTCTTAGTTAATGCCCTGTTTGCTTAAGTAGAGTTCATAATTATTGAGGTTGTATCATCATCTCCCCACTTACATACAGATTTAGCCTACCCATAGGTTATTTCCTTATGAGGTAGGTTCTCTCTGCCTTTACCCTCTCAGGACTTAGAATAAAGGAGTGTTTTTGCTTTTGGTGGTTTTTGGGGGATGGGGGCATGTTTTAATCATTCTCTTATTTATATGGTTTTTAATTCATCTATAGCCTAGGGCTACAGATCTCATTTCAGCCCCCTGACTTCTGCTTTCTAAGAAAGTACATGAGTAAAATTTGGCCAAGATTAGCAAAATTTTATTTTAATGTTTAGGCCCTAATCAGTAGGTGTGGCTATATTTTGCAAAAATCGAGAGGAAGGAGTGTGGATAAATCATTCAATAATAAACCTAGATCATTCTCAAAAATTGATGATTTAAGTCTGGTTCATCAGATTGCACATGCTTACCAAAAAGCTAGTTATCTTCAATTGCAATTGAAACACTTGAAATTGTTGGCCACATCCTTAATATGTCGTTGCACTTTACCAAAATTCTTTCAGAATTTAGAAAATGTTTGACTCTTTCTATACAGTGTTTTGTTTTTGTTTTGATTGATTGATTGAAACCAGGGTCAAAGCATTTTTTTAGAATAACTACATCTTCTTGGTAAGTTCATTCTTCCTACTAGACCCAACTCACAAATGTAATTATTTTGCATAAAATTCCCCGTCCTCCTTCTCAGTTATTCACTTCCTGTATGTTGCCACAGCTGAATGGGTCTACCAGGGCTTTTGGTTGCAAGTGACATGAACCAAAGAGCTCAGGCTAAAATGACCATGTATTTGCTTGTGTATCTAAAAAGTCTACGAAAGTTGTCTATCGGGCACAGTTGGATTGAGCACCTTAAGCAGAGTTACAGGAGTCTTTACACCTTTCTGCTCTCCATGTGGTGGCAGCTCCAAATTCCCCTTTTCAGCACCACTATCGTCCTTGCTTGAGTTACATGTCCAGCCATCCACTAATCACTGTCTTAAAGAGATATAATACTTTTAATGGTCAACCCGAGTCCTGTACACTGTTACAATGGAGAAGGGGCCTCTTAACTGTCAGCGTACCAGTTGAGCAGGGGCAGTTTCAAGAGGAAGCTGAGCAGGCAAAAACATGTGTCTTCTTTAGCGACCAAATGCCTGCTGTGTGCTCTAGTCCCTTTGTCTCTAGAAATTATGGAAGAACTGGGTCTTATTTATCTCTGTTCCTAGCACAGTGAGTGGCAGAATGTAGGTTCTCCAAATGATTGAACAGATGATAGTGGCTCAGTTGTTTCCATTAAATTGACTATTTTGCCTTTTTTATGCTATGAGCTGAGCAGCTCGAGGTTTGGCTGAGGAGCTCTCCTTGGTAATAGGGATAATGATGCTGACCTACTAAAATGGTCAGCCTGATAGCCAAGGAGGCTGAAGAGAAAGGCAGAACCATAAAGGACAAATTTGGGGAGAAAGTAAGCCCAGCCCTTCGTAGTACTTTCAAAAGCTCAACTCTAGCACATTTTTTTTAAGGAGGTGCCAGGTGAACCCAGGACCTTGTACATGGGAAGCAGGTGCTCAGCCACTCAGCTACTCAGCTACATCTGTTCTCCTCTAGGACAGTTGTTGTTACTGTAAGGCATCTTCTTCCCTAGGAGTAATAATTGTTAATATTTTTACCTCTCTTTCCTCCATTCAGAAGTGAGGAAAGAGCCCTTGTATCTCAGGCAAAGTCCATTTCCTATTTATTCCTCAGTCAGTCACTTAAGGTATTTCTAATTCAAAGGAATTTGGAGGGTAGAGAGGAGACCAGGAATAATTCTTATAAAAGTTTTTAAACAAGAATCAAATAGGTGTAACATTAATGAACTCTGGAGTCAACTGCTGACTTGAACTTATTTTTCTGAATAGCAAGCAAGGAGCAGGCTGGAAAAATGGTCCTTGAGTTCCTTTTTCTTACCACTCATAATAATTCTAACATGAGTGATAGTTTGGTCAAGACTTTCTTTCATTAAATCTTTGCCTTATTACAGGCATAGAAAAGTTCAGTAAGTATAGATAACAGTGGCCCCTTCAGAAGTTGGGAGCTGCATGGCTAGAGGATAGAAGTGGGTGGGAGTGAGCCTTCTTTACTTATATTCCTGTACTGTGATTTTTTTTTTTAAAGTATCTAATAAAAATCTTAGAGAATCTTTGTGAACACTCCTGATAGTGTTAATGCATATGGATATGCTCCAAATGGTTAAAGTCTTGGAAATGGCTTCCATAAACAAATGCATGCAGGTCATCTCTATGAATGGGAAAAGGCACAGATTATAGAATTCCCAAGATCACTAGAAATGTCAGAAATCTGCTTCTGATGACAATTATGATCTTAACTCAGAACCCTATCTTTCAGTGTAAATTTTAACATGGGCTCCTCCTAGTTGCTAAATATATAATAAAGAATCATTTTTGTACAGCATTTCCTAATAAGCCTTGTCATTATTTTATTTATAAAACTGTGTTTGTTTGTTTGTTTTTAATTTATTTACCACCCCCCCTCCGTTGTTTTGCATTCGCTGTCTGCTCTCTCTGTTCTTCTGTGTCTGCTTGTCTTCTCTTTAGGCGGCACCGGGAGCTGATCCTGGGACCTTCTGGAGTAGAGAATGGCGCCCAGTCTCTTGGGCCATCTCAGCTCCCTGGTCTTGTCTCTCTTCTGTGTCTCTTTTTGTTGTGTCATCTTGCTGTGCCAGCTCTCCACACTGGCCAACTTGCTTTTTTTTCCACCAAGAGGCCCTAGGAATCGAACCTTGGACCTCCTACATGGTAGGCTGGAGCGCAATTGCTTGAGCCACATCTGCTTCCCCATAAAACTTTAATTCAGCCTACATAAGTAAATTCAAGAGACTGAATTTGCAAATTCAGAAAAACTTAATTTCTGGCTGAAATACCACTTTTTGCAAACTTTAAATTTCTTGCAGCTAAGCTCCCTGTGAGCATACTCACTTTTTCAGAACCATGGGTGGCTAAATTAGGCACCTGCCATGTAGTGAGTTACTTTGTCTGGAGGTCTTGAAATGTCTTTGTTGTGGTTGGGCACTTAGAATTCTTGGTGTTTTTCATAGAAAAATGGGTTTTCCTTTATCCTGCAGTCTAGGACTCCCTTGTATGTTTTCTATAGTCTGGTGGCCTCAGTGGACTACATTTCCAAATCTTTGTTTTTTGTTGGGATATTGAGCTGTTTTTGCAGGAGGCAGGGAAAACCAGTAACAGCTGCCTTCTTGGTATATCTCTGTTTCTGAAGCAAAGCAGAATTAAGTAGGGAAGTTCCAAAAGAGCTGCTGAATATGGCCCACAGAGAGTTTATGAAATGAATGCAAGATGTCTCTTCTAAGGCTTGGGTGTCTCTAGACATCCATTTTGATGCCTGGTCTCTTTACCACACTAGCCTGCAACACTTCCCTATTTCTGAAACATTTTCTATCAGATATTTCTCTCTAAAGACTTGGTTTGTGAGAAGTGTTATATTAAGCAACTAATGAAATCTTTTGGTTTTAAACTATCAAAAAGGTGTTTTAAAACAATTTAGCAATAAAATTTTCATAAAGAATAATAATGGATTTGGCCTTGAATGCACATTAATTTGTATCAGAAATGACTTCTAAGACTGCTATTGGCTTGCCAATATGCAAATTAACAGCATGACCCAAGCGCAGAGGGCACTAGTCAGTGCCTCATAGCTAGTAGGTTTTCTGTTTTGAGTATGAAAAGGCTGGTAACTTTTTCATTGAAATACATTTCTCTTTTGGCCCCACTTAAACTTTGGTATTTCAGTTAAGATATTTTGGGATTTCTAAGATCTCACTAAAAAAATTCAGAATTTTCAGAAGGTAGTGTTTGTTTTGGAAGATTTCACTCTTATTTCCCTCTCCTTTTCCATTTTATACTTGACATTGATTTTTGGATTGGAATAATAAATGGAGTAACGTGAACTTTTTTTGTGTTTGATCGGTTGAATTAGTTAACTTTGATTGCAATTCAGAAATGGTAATTATTATACAGTAATAGTAATAGGAAAACCAAGCTTGCATATATTAAATTGCAATTCCTGGGGCTTTGGCTTTTATTTTTGCCTCTGTTTTTGGTTTTTAGAACTACTATATCCTGCAAAATTGTTTTGTATTTGGATGATTAACTCATAATAAATTCTTATCATATTTTATAGGAAGCATTTGTGGTCTCATTGGAGGCCATAGACATTCTCAGCTGCCTGAGTTTTACTAATTTTATTTTCTTATTAAATACAAACCTTTGCTTTTAAAGAACTTGAAAGTGGGTCAAAATTTGTTTTTAATGTATTAGGTCATTAAAACAATTTTTCACTTTCCTTACAATTTTAGGCTTTTCATTTTTCAATGTTTTAAAGTTTATAACAGTTGTTACCATTTTCTCTGATACAGAATGCTCTGCTTTCCTGTCTCAGCATTCATTCCATGGCCATAAAAGTGAGTGCCTTTGTCCAGGTGTGGTGTTGGTAGGGAGAGAGTTACTTACCCATTAGCTTCTTTAGTTTGGGGAGTGTACAGAAACTTTAAGGACGTTTTCTTTAAAATATAGTAGCGATGTATAGGAACATTCCCAGACAATGAAAACCTCTTTTCCCTGGCACCTCAAATTGTGTGGTAATGATGCTGATATGGTGAACATTTTTCTGTTTTCAGAAGTTCAACATTACAAGGAGAAGAGCACTCATACTTGATTTAAAAATAATTGGTCGGTATTATTTTCCTAACTCTCAACTTTGATTTCATTGCTGAATTGATTTTTTTAAAAGCCCAATCACCAGAAAATGTGTCATATTAGTTAGACTCATAGTCGATCTATAAAATTTCCTGTTAAAAATAGAAAAGATTATAGAGAGTACTTGCTTTACCTGCCTGCTTTAAGTATTCATAACATACTAGATAAGGATATCTTCCCACAATTTTTGTCAGACTGGGCTAGGATGTGTGATCCTACCATCAGTGGAATTAGTAAATATTACAAGTTGTACATGTTTTGACTTGACTTAAATTTTTTTTTTCCCAATAGAAACTATGTTCCAACTTCCTGTCAACAATCTTGGCAGTTTAAGAAAAGCCCGGAAAACTGTGAAAAAAATACTTAGTGACATTGGGTTGGAATACTGTAAAGAACATATAGAAGTAAGTAGCATGCCTTTTTTTTTTTTTTTTTTCCAAGTTTTAACATGACTCAGCTTCTGATCCATTACTTTGTATTGGCAGCCAAGATGGTTAATTTTAGATGTGATTCTGAGTTTTAACCACAGCATTAGCCTTACCAGAGCTTCTCAATTATCCTAACTTGTTGCCTTCTAATGGGCTTTTTTATCTTTGCATCCCAATGCAAAAGCTGCTTAGGCATGTGTCAAACATTGTACTCTAGGTCTCTAAATTTATTCCTAAAACAACCACTGTGGCTATGTAGGAATTCTTGTCTCTGATTTAAGATGCAGAACGGGTAAAGTAATAGGCCTAGCTTCACACAACTAAAGCAAGTGTCAGAGTCTTTTGTATTGCAGAGCCTGTGTTCATTCTCATATGTCTGAATGTTCTGGTTGACTTTCTGATGTTGAGGCACACTGGTTTTGGGTGCCTTTTGCTTGTTTCTTTAGGATTTGAGCCTTTTTTTTTTTGGCCCATCGTCTTCCCCATGTATAACAGATTGGACTTTATAAACTTTTCTTGCCGTTTTATGTATGTCTATTCTGTGTCATAAAAAGCCCTGTGGGATGACCAGTGCAGTGGTCTCCTCCTTTTGTAGATCTCATTGCTTCATATCTAATAGTTGATTATAGAAAGTCTCTGAAAAGAAATTTTTAAAGCTCTTGTCCCCCACTAGCCTTTAAGTTCTAGCTGACCAGGCACCTTTACTACTACCTTGTTCATCCATATATCCCCAGCATCTAGCACTGTGCTTGCCACATAAAAGTGCTCAGTAAATGTTTGGGTGGAATTGGAAGTAAAAAAGCAAATCCCTTTATGCAAATCCCTTCTTTCCCCAAATCTCTCTAATATACTCCAGGGAGGTATGTTATAGAGACTGGAGCATCTCAGAAGTGACTTTCTCTAGTTGTTTGTTCCCTCTTACCCCGCAAGTTCAGAAAGATCTATCCAAGTAAAGTAGTCTGTTCATTTTGTACTCAGTAATCATTACAGGAATAAGTAATACAAATGTTAAGATACCTTTTCTCCTTTGTATTTGATTTATTCCTCTATTATTAAACCCATTACATACTCTGGGGATTATGTGTACTTGATCTTTCCGTACTGAACTGTGAACCCTTTACAAGCAAGAGGAATTTTATCCTAAGTCTTACCTTCTAACTTGGGGGGCGGGGGCAGTGGGCCATTAAATTTTTACATGAGGGTATATAAATTTCTTGTTAAACTGCTTACTTTCTTTGAATAGGTTCCTTTGCCTCGTTTTGAGTTTCAGAAACCCTGAGTTTTCTTCCTATAAATTCAGTCCCCCCCGCCCCAAGAAAAAAATTCCAAAACTTTTTTTTTTGCACCGAGCTGGAATATTGCGTCTCTAGTGTTATAAGCGAATGTTGCTCTCTTGCACTCCATTCCTGTACTGTAACTGATGAGTTACGGTACTCTAATGAAAAATACTTTGGTATAAATATGTGGCTGGATTTTTTACTTAATTAGAACTTCCAGTGGTTTCCTATAGAAACCTGGTTGACCATCAAGGTAATGTTTGGTTGAAATAAGACGTTCAGTGCAACTTTCATGTGCCTTTTTGTACTTCCTAAAAGCCTGATTGCTCCTAGGTTAGTTCTTGATGGGGTTGGTTTTCCTGTGCCTCTCCAACCCTAGTTAAGTGGTAGGATTTATAGGTAAATTCAGACCAGAGTTGATACCACTGTTTTGGTAAACTTCTTCCACTGTTTTCTAGGATTTTAAACAGTTTGAACCTAATGACTTTTATTTGAAAAACACTACTTGGGAAGATGTAGGACTATGGGACCCTTCACTTACAAAAAATCAGGTAAGTGGCACAGGCTACCCCAAATGGCAGCATTCCTAGTATATCCCCTTCTCAGCTCTAGACCTCTCATAGTGATGCAATGTTTGTAGTCAACAACCTAAAATGGAAAATGTGTCAAAACTGTATATTTCATATTTTCCTAAGTCATAAGGAAAGCTAGGAAGAACTTTGTCTTTTTCGTCACTGGTTATGTCACTTTTCTCTGCTCTATATGTTGCCATCCTTGCTTTTTTAGAGAGGGGAGAGGGATACTCTTCTTTCCATTTAGGCTTTTCTTATTTTTCTATGTTGATGGCACCCTACCACCATGGAAAGGTTCTGAGTCCCCTCACATGGAGGTGGGGGGTATAGGTGGTCTAGGATGGCAGTGACAGAGAATTGCAACTTACTTAAATAGTCATAGGGGAATTATAGATGGTGTTTTACCATGGGGAGAAGTGATCGTTGGTCCTTATTTTACTATTCCTGTTTCATAGTGAATCTGCCAGTGATTATCATTCTGTATTGATCTCTTCAGCTGTTAGAACATAATTTGCAGGTAATTAGTACATTTGCCCACCAGTCAGAAATTTGCTATTCTAGTTCTTTCTTATTAATACTCCATAAAGGAAAAAGTGTATTGACCAGCACTCTTAAAATATGAAAGATTTCCAATAGGACACATCAATTAGTTAATCCAATTTTAAGAATTCCAAAGTCCTAACAATAAAAGCAGAATATTTCTTTTTGGTAAACCAATGTTTGGAAACAAAAGATTTCTAGGCAGGGGGAATATAATTGCTAAGCATGTTTCATTTGTCTTCAAAGGACCACCTATGTAGGTGTTAATGAACATAATTCTGAAAGTTGCTCTTTGATATCAGCATATTCCACAATGCTTTTTAACACCATGCACTCTGTGCTCCTTTTAGTCTGTAGGAAATTTTTATTTAACTTCTTAATTTGAATCAAAGCAGTTGTCTCTTCATTAGTTGTTTTGAAGCTATTCTTGCTTAAGAAGGAACAGCAAGGCTTGTAGAAGAAAGCCAACTTTTGATACCAGTGGTTTTTTTATCAGCAGTGAAATCTGAATGATACTATACTATAATTCCATCAGAAAAAAAGTATTTGAGATTTTTGAAGATGTGCTTTTTTTTTTTCTATGCATTTTTTCCATGGTAAGGATAAAAGGTGTATCTTACAGTTGTCTGACTTCACTAAAACAGATTGGGCCTTGAATAAACCTGAAAGCCTTTAGTAACTCCCTGATTCACTGAGTGAAATGATTTCACATAGTTTATTCTTGTCATTTCTAACTGTAAAATGTTTATCTAGAAGCCATTTGTCTTTGTTTTGTCTAAAGCCAATCAGCAAATATGACTAATCTTTTTTAAATACTGAGGGAAGAAGTTAGTGTTGAGTTTCTGATTTATACTATGGAACCTAAATAAAAAGTATTTAAAACAGTTTGAGTTGCAGTTTCATAAGTTTATTTTACCGCAAAAGGAAAAAATATACTGAAATCAATGCATTTCAGAGATTTGAGTTCTAAATTTAGCATTCTGGGATTGTCTGAAAAAAAATCTAAAACCTGTTCTTGTCTATCTGAAGTGGCATTCTGATTCCGGTTTTTGTGTTTTCTTTAGGACTATCGGACAAAACCTTTTTGCTGCAGTGCTTGTCCATTTTCCTCAAAATTCTTCTCTGCCTACAAAAGTCATTTCCGGAATGTCCATAGTGAAGACTTTGAAAATAGGATTCTTCTTAATTGTCCCTATTGTACCTTCAATGCAGACAAAAAGACTTTGGAAACACATATTAAAATATTTCATGCTCCAAACGCCAGCGCACCAAGTAGCAGCCTCAGCACTTTCAAAGATAAAAACAAAAACGATGGCCTTAAACCTAAGCAGGCTGACAGTGTAGAGCAAGCTGTTTATTACTGTAAGAAGTGCACTTACCGTGATCCTCTTTATGAAATAGTTAGGAAGCACATATACAGGGAACATTTTCAACATGTGGCAGCACCTTACATAGCAAAGGCAGGTGAAAAATCACTCAATGGTGCAGTCCCTTTAGGCGCAAATGCCCGGGAGGAGGGCAGTATTCACTGTAAGCGATGCCTTTTTATGCCGAAGTCCTATGAAGCTTTGGTACAACATGTTATTGAAGACCATGAACGCATAGGCTATCAGGTCACTGCCATGATTGGGCACACAAATGTGGTGGTCCCCCGATCCAAACCGTTGATGCTAATTGCTCCTAAACCTCAAGAGAAGAAAGGCATGGGACTCCCACCAAGGATCAGTTCCCTCGCTTCTGGAAATGTCCGGTCTTTACCGTCACAGCAGATGGTGAATCGACTCTCAATACCAAAGCCTAACTTAAACTCTACAGGAGTCAACATGATGTCCAATGTTCACCTACAGCAGAACAACTATGGAGTCAAATCTGTAGGCCAGAGCTATGGCGTTGGTCAGTCAATGAGACTGGGTCTAGGTGGCAATGCACCAGTTTCCATTCCTCAGCAGTCTCAGTCTGTGAAGCAGTTACTTCCAAGTGGAAATGGAAGATCTTACGGGCTTGGTTCAGAGCAGAGGTCTCAGGCACCAGCAAGATATTCCCTTCAATCTGCTAATGCCTCTTCTCTCTCATCGGGCCAATTAAAGTCTCCTTCCCTCTCCCAGTCGCAGGCATCCAGAGTATTAAGTCAGTCCAGTTCCAAACCTACTGCAGCTGCCACAGGCCCTCCCCCAGTCAATACTTCCTCAACTCAAAAGTGGAAAATATGTACAATCTGTAATGAGCTTTTTCCTGAAAATGTCTATAGTGTACACTTCGAAAAAGAGCATAAAGCTGAGAAGGTCCCAGCTGTAGCCAACTACATTATGAAAATACACAATTTCACTAGCAAATGCCTCTACTGTAATCGCTATTTGCCTACAGATACCCTACTCAACCATATGTTAATTCATGGCCTGTCTTGTCCATACTGCCGATCAACTTTCAATGATGTGGAAAAGATGGCGGCACATATGCGAATGGTTCACATTGATGAAGAAATGGGACCTAAGACAGATTCTACTTTGAGTTTTGATTTGACATTGCAGCAGGGTAGTCACACTAACATCCATCTCCTTGTAACCACATACAACCTGAGAGATGCCCCAGCTGAATCTGTTGCTTACCATGCCCAAAATAATCCTCCAGTCCCTCCAAAGCCACAGCCAAAAGTCCAGGAGAAGGCAGATATCCCTGTTAAAAGTTCACCTCAAGCTGCAGTGCCCTATAAAAAAGATGTTGGGAAAACCCTTTGCCCTCTTTGCTTTTCAATCCTAAAAGGACCCATATCTGATGCACTTGCACATCACTTACGTGAAAGACACCAAGTTATTCAGACAGTTCATCCGGTAGAGAAAAAGCTCACCTACAAATGCATCCATTGCCTTGGTGTGTATACCAGCAACATGACTGCCTCGACTATCACACTGCACCTGGTTCACTGCAGGGGTGTTGGAAAGACCCAAAATGGCCAGGATAAGACAAATGCACCCTCTCGGCTTAATCAGTCCCCAGGTTTGGCACCTGTGAAACGCACTTACGAGCAAATGGAATTTCCCCTGCTGAAAAAGAGAAAGTTAGATGATGATATTGATCCACCCACCTTCTTTGAAGAGAAGCCTGAGGAGCCTGTTGTTTTAGCTTTAGACCCCAAGGGTCATGAAGATGATTCCTATGAAGCCAGGAAAAGCTTTCTAACAAAGTATTTCAACAAACAACCCTATCCCACCAGGAGAGAAATTGAGAAACTGGCAGCCAGTTTATGGTTGTGGAAGAGTGACATTGCTTCTCATTTTAGTAACAAAAGGAAGAAGTGTGTCCGAGATTGTGAAAAGTACAAGCCTGGTGTGTTGCTGGGCTTTAACATGAAAGAATTAAATAAAGTCAAGCATGAGATGGATTTTGATGCTGAGTGGCTATTTGAAAATCACGATGAGAAGGATTCCAGAGTCAATGCTAGTAAAACTGCTGACAAAAAACTCAACCTTGGGAAGGAAGATGACAGTTCCTCAGACAGTTTTGAAAATTTGGAAGAAGAATCCAATGAAAGTGGTAGCCCCTTTGACCCAGTTTTTGAAGTTGAGCCTAAAATCCCTAACGATAACCCAGAGGAACACATACCGAAGGTAATCCCTGAGGGTGCTTTAGAACCTGAGGAGAAGTTAGACCAAAAAGAGGACGATGGTTCAAAATATGAAACTATTCGTTTGACTGAGGAACCAACAAAACTAATGGATGATGCTTCAGATAGTGAGGTTGACCAAGATGATGTTGAATGGAAAGATGGTGCTTCTCCATCTGAGAGTGGGCCTGGTTCCCAACAAGTGTCAGACTTTGAGGACAACACATGTGAAATGAAACCAGGAACCTGGTCTGATGAGTCTTCCCAAAGTGAAGATGCAAGGAGCAGTAAGCCAGCTGCCAAAAAAAAGGCTACCATGCAAGGTGACAGAGAGCAGTTGAAGTGGAAGAATAGTTCCTATGGAAAAGTTGAAGGGTTTTGGTCCAAGGACCAGTCACAGTGGAAAAATGCATCTGAAAATGATGAGCGCTTATCCAACCCACAGATTGAGTGGCAGAATAGCACAATTGACAGTGAGGATGGAGAGCAGTTTGACAACATGACTGATGGGGTAGCTGAGCCAATGCACGGTAGCTTAACTGGAGTCAAACTGAGCAGCCAACAGGCATAAGTTAGATTCCCCAGCATTGGTGACATGCTGCAGCCTGGAACTCTTTCTCCTTACAGTATGACTGCAAAACTATATTCTAACTGGTACTGCCTTTTGAGTGCTGGGCCATAAGATTTGTGTGGACATGTGGCCATTGCAAGCCCAGTAGTTATTTCTAAGTATATGACACATTGACTGATCTTACTTCAGAACCTGCTGTGACAAACACAGTAACTAAATGTGAAAAACCAATAAGCTGGTGGCTCACGAACGCACACGAGGAAAAGCAGAGGTTTATTTTACCTGCCTTTTCAGCATTTCTTTCCCTCTGTAAATGTTTGGTTGGATGTCTTTGAGAAGCGTTACCCTCATTCACATGGTAGTATAGGGCCAACATACAAACTACCAGTTCAATGTGTATAGTAGACTTTGGGGAAATTGATTTTTTTTTTCATGTATTCATTCTGAATAGTTGAAATGTATATTTGTACAGTCTTTTAGACCTATTCAAGTGATGCTTATGATATTGTTATTGTGTACCCATCATAGATTTCTTTTTTTAGTGTTGCCCTTGCTGTGTAATAAACGCTATATCTAGTTTACCTAGCAAAAGCTTGAAACTGCGCTAGTATGGACTTTTGGACAGACTTAGTTTTTGCACATAACCTTGTACAATCTTGCAACAGAGGCCAGCCACGTAAAATATATATCTGGACTCTCTTGTATTATAGAATTTTTCTTGTTCTGAATACCCTTGACATTACAGCTGACACAAAAAACTGATATTTCAGATGTTTTCTGAAATCTTTTAAGCTAAAATCACATGCAACAATTGACTTTGCAGCTACTAATTTTGACACCTTTTAGATCTGTATAAAAGTGTGTTGTGTTGAAGCAGCAAACCAATGAGTGCTGCATTTGGGATATTTAGTTTTATCTTTAGTTAAACACCTGTTGTATTCATTTATACCATCTAATATATGACACACTGTTGTAGTATGTATAATTTTGTGATCTTTATTTCCCTTTGTATTCATTTTAAGCATCTAAATAAATAAGCTGTATTGTGCTTAATGTAAATATTTGCTTTATTACACACGACAGTCTTGTGTGTCTGTTTGATGCCATGGCTCTCTTTCATCAGAGATGGAAGCCAGTCACCAAGGAACTTGTGGAAAACCAAGATCTGCCATTTGCAGAAAGAATGCTTTCTCTCAAGGCACTGGTTAAGAATTTTTTGGGGTTTGTTTGTTTGTTTTCCCTTTTTAACTGCTAAAATAAAACATCCTTGAGTTTTTCAGTTCCCCTTTTGTTCAGGAGCAGAGTCTGCCTACTTTATGTATGTAAATGTCTCAGCGATGAAAAGGCTGTAAACATAAGTAGCATTAATGTGCAAGAAGAATCTTAATGCTCTGGTGTTCTTCTAAATGAAATAAACGTTAAGTGTTCACCGTATAACGGGAACAGTTGGACTAAACAGGCAACCGTGCTGCCTTTGTTATAACTCTCTTGACCATCTTGCTATTAAGAAAAAGAGGCTTTGGAGAGCACACATTTAGAAGGCTGTTAAGGAAGGAGATGGTATATTTAACTAAAGGAATACTTCAGTTCATGCAGAGTCTGGTCAGTTACCTCTCAGGGACAGTGACCTAAAGAATTCTGAAGTGGTTGATTTCCATAAGGTCTGAGACCCTTTTCAGAAGACTTGTTAATGCTTTTGTTATCTGAAAGTAGAGATCTGACCCTGACCAACCTCCCCTAAAATAAGTTATGCCTTCTCAGAAACAAAACAGGAGAAAGTGCTAGAATAGAAAATTTAAGGGTATCTGGGGCTGGCATGGAGCTATTTTAAATCTGTTATACAGGCAGAATATAAATTCTATGGAGATGAGCTAGTATTTGGGGACAGGGTGTCCCCAAATAAAGATGCTACAGATTACCAAATAAGGGAAAACTGGCATTGAGAGGTCTTTCTCTTGCTTTAGAATAGTAACAGCTGAATTTAAGCCACCTCACATTTGTTTGGAAATTACTCTGCCTTTAATTATATCAGATGGGAAGAGCTTAGCCTGGGCTTTTAGGAGTCCTACATGGAGAGCTAAATGAGACTTGTACAAAGTAGCAGGATTGAAATAACATGTTTGGACATTTGAGCAGAGACAGATATCTGAGTACACTTCTTCATCATCTTACTAAGGTGGTGGGAACGTGCCTTTTTGACATTGAGAAAAGAGTTTAACCACCTAAGAGTTGGAAATAAAAATTCCCAACTGGAAATGTTGGAAAGGCCCTGAAAGTGTCTCAATAAAAGCCATTTTAAAAGAATGTTGTTGCTACATTTTGCTTTTGTAATAATCTGGAAATAATTTATAAGCTGTGGCAATCTGCCACCATCAAATTAGAGAATGTCTAACTGGACAGCAATTCTGTAGATCTTGGTTCTAACATAGCAAGACCTAATTACTTATTCCAGGGAGCTTTTCTTTCTGCCTTTCATATGTTCTTGTGGCATTTAGTTCTAGAACCAGTCTGGCTCATACTGTGGTTTTTCCTTTTCAGCACATAGAAGCATCCCCACCCCCAAATTTTTGGTTCTTGTCATTGAGAGGTAAAGAGAGAAGTCTCTCTCAAGCAACTGTTTGTCACTTAAATCCAAGGAGAAAAATATCTGCCCTTTTTTATTGTCCTACAGTTGTGTGTCTATTTGGTCCAAGTGCCTGCCCATTTGGAAAGAAAGATACACACCACTTCAGAAATGAACAAAATGTGCCAGATTAAAAAACTTGAGAACCATTAAAGACTGAGGAATGAATGCTCTTTCTGAAACACTACATTACAAGGGATTAAACCTAAGTCAAGTGATTCCTCAACCTTGACTTCAGACCACCTTGAACTCTCAAGAATGGGACCCAAAAATCATCTCCACATGATTCTATTCTACTAAAGTTTGAGCTTGAGTGATGGAAAATCTCTCACTTAAATTCAGAATATTCCATATATTTTATGGAGTGTTGGGTCAGCCTTCTGCCCCTGCCATAGGCAATGGTTTTTTCTACATACAGTGACCCTTATTTTTAACCCCACCCTGCTGCTCATTGACTTGGTACCAATTGCAGGCATGTTTTACCTCAAGTGTCACCTTCATGCAAGAACATCTCATTTAAACTGATGATAAACTCCCAGAAGACTGACAATAAGATGAAGATAACTGCTCCTACCGTTCTGAAATGGCATTCAAACGTATCACTTGGTCATTGTGAGGTAAGCTAGAACAATAATGTAGCTGAGAAGAAACCTGTCAAGTTTAAAAATAAGGCATTTCTAGCAACAACTACTAGAAGGTTGGGTTGAAAATGGATCCAAACTTGTACCAAAGGAGGGTCACCATTTGGTAATTGGCATCCTGCTACTTCCAGCAACGTATCCTACTTAAAATAGTATAACTTCAATATTCACTATAACTAGAATACAGTGGAGTTGCAATTTAGGCAGGGATTATGTTTAAACGTCACCATGTAGTCAAAATTATCCGCAGAAAATCCCTAAGTCATGATTTCAAAGTTACTCCAAGTGAAAGACAACCATAGTCATCTCCAGGACAGATGCTCTACACGTGGAATAAAGGGCAGGAAATTCTGCACTATTTAAATGAGTTTTGTGTGTGTGTGCTGCTGAGTCCAATGTTCCTGCATCTCTGATGCAAACTCCCCCACCCTCCCCCAGGGCACCATCTGGCCTCCTTGCGAAGGTGTAAGGCCATTTAAACCTAAAGAAGTGGTTTTTACAATATCGTGCCTTTATTAACGTCTATCACGGAAACAAAATGGTTATCTCAAGTAAATTGGACACCTTCTGAAAACTGACCAAGCAGGCAGCAAGCTTCCTACTAGAAATAAAATGGCTTTTCCAATGTACTTGATGCATAATACTGGCTGCCATCTAGACTGGAGCAGAATGTGACAGCTGTGTATGTGAAACAGCCATCTGGGAGTCTAGGAATTAAAAGTAAAAGCCCTGTCATGGAGACGGCCAAGGAAAAGGAAGGGACAACTGCATGACTTGCATGTTGCCCCTCAGTCTGTCAGCAAAGCTGTATCATCATCCCTGGGAAAAGGGAGCTACACAAGGCTCAGACAAGGAGATCTGTGTCCTCGATGGAGGAGGCTCTGGGCAAGGGGCTTGACCACACCTTCCTTGTGAGTGTGATTTTTTTCCTAAAAATGCCCAAAGCTCAAGGCACATCATGAATGCATTATCAAATCTTTTCAGAACATCACTGAAATGTAGTCCCTGTGATAAGTTGTTGGGCACTAGATTCCAAGATGCCTGATTTCTCAAAAACAGTTCTGCCCCATCTTACCTGCCAAAAGGAATTAATTTCTGCAAAGGAAGTATTTGTTCCGGGTTTCAGGTGCACACATGAAGGCTCTGAGAAGCTAAGTGACTCGTCTAAGATCCCAGAAGACAAAGAGGAGATGCTGACTCAAGGCCAGGTTATCTGATTCCATAGCCACTACTAGTATTCCAACTATACCATGTACCTGTGACCTTGGCTAAAGATTAGCCTCCAAAGAAAGACTTCTATGACTGCAAAGCCATGTGATCCCTAGTCTCTAAACCAAAAGGTTGGACTTTCACTGGCACGATGTTTTCCAAACTATACTTGTTCACACTGCCATCTTCAAGATTTCTGCCATATCTATCTACCAACTGCACCATTTACTTAGGTTTCAACTCCCTCTTTTTTAAAAAAGGAAAACCAAATCACTATGAAAAAGGAAAACCATAATTTGTCATTAGTAGAAGGTAACTATAAAAATAAATAGAAGAAAAACAAAACATTACTAAATTCTTGCTATTGCCTGCTGAGGGCTGAGTCTGAGACTTGCTGTTTGTTCACTGAAAAGGAAAGTAAGAGTGGCGTCCAAGGCATTCTAGCACCAGAACGAGACTTCCTCCTTGGCCCAGGCAAGATGGAAAGAATTGGATGAGCCTTTTTCAGTGTGACTCAGATACCTTAATGCATGGCAGGGGATATTGGGCATGGAGTCAAGAGATGGGGTTCCACGCCCCAGCTCAAGCACTGGTGCAGTCTGGTCCTCAGAAAAGTCTTTGCCTATCAGTGATTACCCACCTTTACCAAGCCTTGGACCCCTTTTATATTAATTAGGACCCTTTCACAAGTAACAGGAAACCCAACTTAGCCTGGGTTTAATAAAGGGGTCATCTGGGTAACTGGCTGTGCCTGTCACTTTCATCCTTGACAGACATCCTGCTCTAGTGTTCATAAGATGCTTCCTGTTCACATGCCCTGGGAGGGGCTTCCCTTCCTCTACTTGAGCAAAAGCCCTGAGTTTAGGGCCAAGTGGACCAATCCTAAACTGGCCCCTATGTCTGGTGTTAGGCCAGAGCTGCCCCTGCCAGGCACTGCAGTCAAGGGTTACCTCTTGAGCTGGGATGGAGTCAATTCAGGCCACATCAGCGAAGGGCTACATTTGTACAGGCATAGGAGATGGACACGACACTCTTCAAGTGAAATCTTGCACATCCTTGTGAAAGATAAAAAGTGCAGATGTTCCATCTGGGGAGAGGTAGCAACTCCTTGAAAATCTCTTGCCTAGTAGTCTTTGATAGTAGTGATTTCCAGCCCTGGCTCCATATTTAAATCCCCTGGGGAGCTTTAAAAAGAGATCCAGAGATTCAGGTGTAATTGGTCTGGGGTGTAAAGAAACCCACAAGTGAACACAGACAACAAACGTGAGCTTTCCCAATTAGTACATTTGCTACCAGCAATCCCCCCCTCCCCCCCGAATACCTGCCAGTCAGTCCATCTCTACAATCAGAGATGCAGCCTGTGTGTGAAAAAGAATTTTAGGTATGTAAGCTAATGCCTTAATGTCTCCTTGGTTCACTGAAAGCAATAAGGAAACCATGGGTCTAATCCGATAATCCCTACTTCTTGTAGGGGCGAGGGGTGACTGCAACACTCAGCTCTTACAGTGCCAACAGAAGGAAAGAACAGCCTTGGTCTTCTGGGGCCAACCTGTAGACCTCCTCACCTCTCATAAGCCTGGGCCTGACTCATAATAGTACTGACAAGGGAACATCTCCCTGGAACATCCAGTTAGGAAGTCCTTCCAGCTGATCTCTAGAGGGTGGCCTCCAGAAGTCAGACTTAGCTAATCTGGTTCTTCAGGGGAGAGGCAGCACTAAATTTATCCCGACCAAATGTTTGTTCCCTGTAGTCCTCCCCTTAATTCCATCCTCAACCAACCTCACATGTAGCACCAAAGCACACTCTGCCAGAAGACCCAGCAACAGAGGCAGAGGCAGGCCTCGACCCCACTGCACCCTCGCAGCTGCTTGCAGAGCTGAAATGCACCAAGTTGGCCATAGCAGATGTGAATTTTGATGCTTAAGTCCATGGCTGGCCCACAAGAGGAAATTCTGTGACAGCTGCCTGAAGCCAAAATCGCTTTGAACTCTTCCAAACCCAAAGATGGTTTGCTTTTGATCATAGGACAAAGTGGATTTTGCTTTAAGATGGGGTGGGGAGGTGGATTCCTTGATGCCTCCAGCTGCCAGGGTCAGCAAAGCATCTCCAGAGACTTTTGGTAATTCCTGAAATTCCTTTTGGTTGTCTGCCTAGCCTTTAACCCCCTCTGAGAACTCCCCTTTCCACCGCCAAAATAAGTTTTCATGATGAATGGATGTTGGACCTTGTCATTTTCTGCATCTATTGAGAGGATCATTTGGTTTTTGTCCTTTAATCTATTAACATGGTGAACTAAATTGTCTTTTTGGATGTTAAACCAACCTTGCATTCCTGGGAGAAATCCTACTTTGTTATGGTATATAATCCTTTTTAAATGTTGCTGGATTCAGTTTGCAAATATTTTGTTGAGGATTTTTGCATATAAATTCACAAAGGTTGTTGGTCTGAAGTTTTCTTTCCTTGTGATCTTCACCTGGCTTGGTATCAGTCACCCCCAAAAGGAGAACCTTGGAAAGCACACACATAGTGAGACCCCACCCCATCCAGCCTCAGGGAATTTGGAATTGGGGCACAGAGCTACTAGTGAGACTGCTGGTTGCTTAACTGAAGTGATATAAACTCAGGAACCATTGCAGCTGCCATCCTTTCCCATGTAAAGCTACATTTCTTTACACACCCTGTATCCTTGGAATAAGTTCCCTCTGATAGGGAAGCCTCTGGGTCTAAGGGTTTCAAATGCAAATGCTCACAGGGGCCAGACAGGTGACATAAATTAGTGAAGTAATTTGGATACAAGAAAAAAACTGGAGAGCACAGGCCCCTCTAAAGCAACACAGCTTTAGACACTGTTGCCAGGTATTCTGGTTTTCAAGAGAAACTGAAAATCCAGTTCTTTACATAGATTTTCCTAGTTTTCTGATGCTGGCAACTGATTTTAACTGAATTTTTTTCAATAGGTAAAAACCCAAAAAGTATAAAAAGGTAAAGAGTGAAGTCTACCTCCCAGCCAAAACATATTCACTGTTCCCAAATTCTTGTTTAGCTTTCCAGAGAATTTTTATGCATTTGTTACACAATTGGTGGCACACCACGTACATTTTTCTGCACTTTGGCTTTCATATCTTGGCAATGTTTCCATATCAATTCATAAAGAACTCAATGCAATTTTACAACTTCATGGTATTCCATCATACAGATGTGTACAACCGGAACAGACCCACATCGACTCTTAGGTTCTTCCCAGTCTTTTGCTATTTCGATGTGCAGTGCGAATGACCTTCTGCATCTCTCCTTTCTCTTGTGTGCATGTATATTGGGAGGTTACATTCCCAGAGATGGAATTACTAATTACACTTCTAATTTTGACATGGACTGCCAAATTGACCTCCATAAGGAATGTGCCAATTTACACTCTATTGATGAGTAAGAATGCCTGTTTCTTCAAAATTTCAAGTGTTAAAGTTTTTAATTTTTGCTAGCCTGATTTGTCTCAAAATACTTTCAATATTAATTCTATACTTGTTAGAGAATATTTTTTTCATATGTTTAAAATCCTTTTGCATTTTCTGTGAAATGCCCATTCATATCCTTTGCCTATTTTTCTATAGTTTTTTTTTTTTCCCCCTCATCTGTTTGTAGGAGCTGTTTATATATGAGGGAGATTGTCCTTTGTGATACAATTTTCAAATGCATCTTCCTAAGTTTGCCATTTCTCTTCCCCCCCCCCCCCCATTTCTCTTCTGATTTGCTTAGGGTTTTGTTTTGTTTTGTTTTGTCTGGAGATTTTTTGTTGGCTTTTTGTTTGCCTGCTTGCTTGTTTGTTTTTGCCAGGCAGAGGCTTAATTTTTTTTTTTTTTTCGTATAATCAATTATCTTTTATGGCTTCTAGATTTTGTATGATGCTCCAGTGTTTTTCCCTACTCCTTCTATAGATTCGTTTTATGCATTTAAATCTTTGATCCATATGGAATCTTGGAACTGTTCCAGGTGTACAGTGTAGGGATGGATCTCACTTTATTTTTTCCAGATGGTTACCCAGTTGTCTCAACATGAAAACATTTTAAAACATAGTTTAGGCCAAACCAAACATTTCTGCCAACCAGATATATGTGTAGCCTATGGACCACCATTTGAAACCTCTTCCTTTGACAGTCATGAAACTAATGTCCATGGGGAAAGTGGGAAAGGGGCTGGCACAAGCCTTGCTCTTATTAAAATTGTCAATGGCCATTCTACTGACACCCTTGCCCAACAACTACCATAAAAGAAAAAATGAAGAAAGAGCAACATTTCCTCAGCTGCAAAGTTACCCTTGCAATGGGCTTTGGGGCCGGCTAACATCAGCAGCCAAGGACTGTGTTTGCTTGATGGCAGTTAAGTAAGACACTTGCTTTAAAGTAGGAACACACGGAGTCACTCTACCAACAAGGGCAGCGCCTCTAAAATACATGCAGCACAGAGGACAGAGATGGAGGCTTCCTGGCAGGGCTCTGTCCCAGCCTTTCTCCTCTCCTGGGGCCTCTAAATATCCCTAAAAGCTAATTGTTTCTTTAAAAACAAAAGGAGAAAAAGAAAAAAGCTAATTGTTTGGCATTGCAATTCCCAGGAAATTTGGAATGGCCAATTCCAGTTCATCCCCCTTTCTCCCCATACATGCATGCAACCTCACTCCTCACCAGCTGGGAGCGGGGGTGGGGGTTCCAATAAGGATCCAAGGACAACGAAACCCACAGAGAGCTAGTTGGACTTTCTGCAGCTCTCACCCTCCCATGACTTGTACTTGGAAATTTTAGGACATCGCCTAAGTCAGTCACTGCTGAGGCTCTCAGATGTCAACTGAGAAAGGCAGCAAGATTGTACCTCTTTCCCACCATGCCCAGTCACTGTAAGAGCAGGTATTCATTACCATGGCTCCATGGCCAGGTCCTGAGCCAGTACCCTCACAGATCATCTCCTTTCAGCCTCACAGCAACCCTTTTATATTATTATTATTCTCTGCCTTTTTCAGAAGAGATGGTGGGCCCAGAGAGGTTAAGCAACTAGGCGAGGATCACATAGTTGAGACATGCTGGAGATGGCAGTGCCACCCAGGCAGGCTGCCTCTGAGCCTCTAAGCATCTAGCCATGGTCTAGTGGGGCTCTATTTTAGGAAACTTAAATTGCTGTGATTTGATCAAATGACATTCCAAATCCCTGTAGCCCCTTGAAGCAGAGAAGCCTTGGGGTGCCCAGTAATCAACATACACACAGGCTTCAGGAAATTAGCAACCTCAACCATTTGTATGAAAAATTAACTGACCATCGAATCTATCTGTCCCCGAGCAAACGGCAAGGTACGTGCAGATCTAAGCTTCCTTCATTACAGAGAGTCCCAATCAATACAGCCCAGTCGTGAGAAAGAACCATCGCTAGCCTCACACGGCAGCCAGGACGCATCCCACAGGCGCAGTGTCAAACCAGGGAAACCAGACACACAGGCCACATACCATGTCTATACTCTGTTCCGGCTCCGCTTAGGTGAGCAGTCAGCAACACCAGTCTGTACTCTTAGATGTCAGGCCAGTGCTAGCCTGGGGTAGGGGGAGCGCCTGGAAGGGAACACGAGGGGAGCTTTTGGGTACTGATAAGGTTTGTTTCTCCCTTGAGCTGGGTGAGGATTAAACAGGTGTGCTGATTTAATACAAATTATTAGATACACCTTTCTGTATGAAAATTATACCCAAGAAAAGTTTACAAAAATGATCTCAAAAGAAAAATGCTCTTTCTGAATCGGGACCATCTAATATCTTGTAATTCCAAAAATTATGCTCAAATTGGTAAGACTTTTTCCTTTCTTTTCGACTGCTATTTTGCCTGATTCATTATTTTAGATTTCCTTGAAATTCTAATGTATTTCCACAGATCATTCATGTGTATGTATCTTCTTTGTTCTGAGAGGAATTTCAGAAAAACCAGAAATAGCCATCAGAGGTGGAATGTGGAATCTCAGGAAAATAGCAGGAGAAGAAACGATGGCAAACGCACCTCTGAGGACCTGGGAAATCCTAAGACCTCTGCATTCTTGCTGGAAATCTGAAGGCCAGGATGCACCTGCCCCTCAGGCAAGGGGTCCTGGGGATAAACAGCTCTGGAGGTTCCGGCTGGCGGAGAGAGGCAGCAGGAGAAGCCTTGGAAAAAACATTTATACAGAGTCCAAGGGGAACACGTGCAACACGCTCAGACCCAGACACAGGTGCCCTCTTGACCCCTTTATTGAGATGATGTGCAGGGCCGGCGGGCCCTAGAGCTTACAGCAAGCCCACGCTGACCAATGGGAGTCCACTGCCCACGCTGATACGGCCACACGCGCCCTGTGTGCCCACGCAAAGCTCTTCACAGAGAAAAGGGGGAGCCAAGTGCCCTCCATCTGTCAGCCAACGGCAGGTGAGACCTGATAGCCCCATCACCTGAAAAGCACCAGGCAGGCACCAGCCAAACGCCTTGCCTTGTTTTGCAGGTAACAAATGTTTCTCTGAACCCTGTGGTCAGTGTGAAGCAAGGGAGGTTATTCAAAAAACAAATGAAAAACAATTTTAAAAAGGAAAGAAATAAAGAAAACCCATGCTTCTTGATATACACAGTTCACTTTCCAGCATCCCTGATGGAACAGCCGCAAAGCTGACAGCAGCTGATGGCACTAAAGGGCTGGGTGCTTGGCCTCCCTGCCATCCACGGGAAAATGGTCCTCTGTCCTATACAACGCGGGTAGCTCAAACGTTGAGGGCACTGGTGTAGACAGTTTCTGAAATGACAAAAAATGAGGTGCTCTATCAGCATTTGAGTCTACTTGATCTCTGAGCCAACAATTCCCATTCTAGGAATTCATCCTGCAGGAAGAGTCTCCCACATACACGATGGCTTCTGTGTTTCTTTGACAGCAAGACATCCTGAGCCTGCCTCCCAAAGGAGACTAGTCCCATCCACGTGGGCCCACTGCTCCGAGGGAGTACTCTGCAGGCTTTTAAGAGGTGAGGCAGGCTTCAGGACGGAGTGATCTCCAGGGCAAATGGAGAAAGCAAGGTACCAAGCGTGGGAGCCCCACATGCTAACCCATGTGAAGGGCAGCCCTCCACCCCCACGCACCCGTGCACACAGCGAGCTCCACAGGGAGAGGCAAGAACCCGGGCCCAGTGGCTGCCGCTGGTCAGAGGAAGTGGGGGTCAGGGTGCAAGAGATCTGATTCACTGCGTACCCATCTGTGCTGAGGTTTTTGCCTTGTGCATGTTATTTTTTTCAAAAAATAAAACCATTTTTAAAAGTGCATACTTGCTTCTGGTTTAGACTCTTGTCAAAAGGGGGTTAGGAAGGAGAGATTTTCCAGTAAGCAACCCTCCCCAAGCCCTGGTTAGTGGGACCCTGCAGATTCTGCATCCCCAAGGAAAACCGGTTTTACAGGGGACCACCTAAAACGGGTTCTCAAACTTGGCCCTACGCTGGAATCCACTGGGGAGCTATACAAAATACTGATGCCAGGTCCCACCCCCCGAGGGGTAAGCAAAGCAGTGTGTGATGGGCATGAGTGGACAGATTCTAACATCTAAGCGCCAAAGCCCTTGAACCTTCCACCACCCTGACCATCTCCCAGTTGTAAAAGGGGAGCCATCAGATTCTAAATAAGGTAGACAGGGCTCCAATGGCCCCACGTCACATGCCCCTTGTGTCTCCCCCTCCACACCTGGAACCCAGCTGAGCAATCCACCATGGCCAATGTCAGTCTCACAAAAAGGCAAAGAACGCATCCCATCCAGCTACTCTTGCTCAGCCCCTGCTTCCTCTTCTCCCAGCACCTTCCCAGCCACCTCCATCCCTGCAAACTGGTAGACACACTCCCTCCGACAGTGCCGCAATCAGAACACAACTGGGAAATGAAGTGGCTCTTTTTACAAGTCACAAGCTACATCTCTCAGCCAGAGGGTGGTGACTTGTGGACGATCCAGCTTCAGAGTATCTTCACCGCTGTTTCTCCTGAGAACTGGCCATTCTAGTATCGAGACAGCATTCAGGTGAGTCATCGTGGACCAAAGACTGGCCCTTTCATCCTGAAATATGGTCTTGGGGCCATAAGATACTTCTTTAAAAAAATAAAGAAAGAAAGAAAAGCATTGACTGGTGTTCTAGAAAGAGGAGGAGGCCAGACAAAGGGAGAAGAGGGCCATATGAACACACAGGCAAACACCATCTCCCTGGTAAGGGTTTAATATCCCGAATATAAAAAGAACTCCTACAACTCAACAACAAAAAGACACCTCAATTTAAAAATGGGCAAAGGACGTAGACATTTTCCCAAAGAAGATATACAAATGGCCAATAAACATACAAAAAGAAGCTCAACATCATTAGCCATTAAGGAAATGCAAACCAAAACCACAATGAGATACCACCTCACATCCATGAGAAGGGCTATTATTGAAAAATGGAAAATAACTGTTGGAGAGGATGCAGAGAAATTGGAACCCTCCTGGCATTGTTGGTGGGAATGTAAGGTTGAGTAGCCTCTGTGGAAAACAGTATGGCAGTTCCTCAGAAAGTTAAGTATAGAATTACCATATGACCTGGCATTTCCACTTCTAGGTATAGTATATACCCCAACGAACTGAAAGCAGGCACTCAAACAGATATTTGTACTCCAGTGTTCATAGCAGCTTTATTACAACAGCCAAAAGGTGGAAGCAACCCAAGTGTCCACCAACAGATAAATGGATAAACAAAATGTGGTTTACAATACAATGGAATATTACTCAGCCACAAAAAGGAATCAAGTTCTGATACATGCTACGTGGACGAACCTTGAAGACATCATGTTGAATGAAATAAGCCAGACACGAATGGACAGATGTCGCATGACTTCGTGTATATGAAATTAATAGAATAAGCAAATTTATACATTCAGGGGTTCCCAGGGGCAGGGGTGAGGGTGGGGAATGGGGAGTTAATGCTTAATTGGTACAAAGTTTCTGTTTGGGGTGATGGAAAAATTTTGGTAATGGATGGTGGTGATATAACATCGTGAATGTAATTACCACCACTGAATTGTATACTTGAAAAGTGGTTAAAATGGGAAATTGTGTTACGTATTTGTTACCCCAAAATGAATAGACCGGGAAGCGGCTGTGGCTCAATCAGTAGGGCTCCTGTTTACCATATGGGAGGCCCCGGGTTCGGTTCCCGGGGCCTCCTGGTGAAGGCAAGCCCGCCCGCACGGCGTGGTTAGCTGACCCAGCGAGCACGGGCAGCAAGGGGGGGATAAATGAATAAATAAATAAAATCTTTAAAAAAAAAAAAAAAATGAATAGACCGACAGAGGCAGAGACTGGAGTGATGGATCTACAAGCCAAGGAAGACCCAGGGTTGCCGGCAAACACCAGAAGCCAGGAAGAGGCAAGGAAGGATCCTCTCCTACAGGTTTCTGATGGAGCAGGTCTTGCTGGCACCTTGGATCTCAGACACCTGGCCTCCAGAACTGGCAGAGAATCCATTTCTGTTATTTTAAGCCCCCAGTTTGTGGCACTTTGTTATGAGCCCTGGAAACCAAGGCAAGATATGTAATCATATCTTTAGGCTCTGTGAGAGCTCATGCAAGACACGTGCAGCCGTGGCCCCTATCCTGGTGTCAGAGAGGGGAAGTGTTGGCCCTGCACTCAGAAAGCACGGATGAGGACAGAGGGCAGGGAGGCGAACTTGACCTCGAGGCCCAGCTAAACGCCACGATGGATTATTAAACAGTTGCTTCCTGTGTCCTTCGAAAAGGAAGTCGATCCCTAGGAACCCACTGGGTTCCTATTCCAAACAAGCTTCTTTCCTTTGTCAAAAGGTCACCAGCCTGCGAGGTGGCCCTGGCCCAAGCCCCAGACACGGCAGAGAACACGTGTCACAGCTGGTTGCGAGCCAGGCCTGAGTGGGCCTGGAAGGCGCACTCTGTGACGAGCCAGCGGGCTCTGAGCGTGTCCTCTGCCACCCAAAATGTGGGGCTGGGAAAGTGGGCTGGACACATGCCGCTCTGGCCTCAGCGGCAACACCCAGCCTCAGGGAGCGAGCCTAGTCTCAACAGTTGTCCTTGCCCTTGGAATCTCCGAGGGGACTTCAGGGATTCCTGCCCACCCCACCCCCACCCCCTCACCAAACGAGCTCCCTCAAGGGTCACCCAGGTAAGCGAGGAAGAGCCACTCTCTGGGCTCTCAGCTCCTCCTGCCCACCAGCCTGCAGGCAGGAATGTTCCAGGGCTCTGCCGTGGGATAGGTCAAGGCCCCTGAAACCTGACACCGCAGGGCCCCCACCCCCAGCTCCTCGCAGCCCAGGGCCCGCCTGCCCTTCTTGGGAAGAGGGGCCTCTCCCAGCTGCAGGGCCTGGCATGCTCTCTTGGGCCCACCCCCACCCGCACCCAGGACATCTGAGTTCCCCAGCCTGCAGCCCACAGACCAGACACAGGCCTGCTGGGCCTGCTTTATGGCTTTTAAAAAATGGAATTAATTGCAAACAACTAAAAATCAGGAGATTTCACATAAAACCCGGATGTCCAGCTTCTCTAGGAAAATCAGATATTCTGGCAGCTCTGGACTCATAGTCCCAGGGGGCCCAGGTGGTGAAGCTGAGAAGCAGGATGCCTTAGATGGGAGGGTCCTCTCTTTGCTCCAGGCCCCCTGGCCACTTCCCAGTTTCCTCCTCGTTTCTATGCCCTGCAGCTGGGCAGATGCCTTAGAGTTGGTCCCCCTCGCAATCTGCACTACCAGGCAGCTCCTCCCCTGACAGCAACCCCAGATGGCTGTCACAGCTCATGACAAGATGAAGCTTCAGGCCTCGGTTCAGGGCCTCTTTGCTGTCTGCTTTAAACCAAGCCACCCCATACCTCAGGACCTTTGCTCATGCTGTGCTACCCTCCCACTTCCTTCACAGCACACTTAAGTATTAGCCCATATTTGTATCTTGGGAAGCCCTAGTAGCACATCTCTCACATTCTGTTCAAGCCAGAGCCAGCAAAGCTTTTCTCTAAAGGATCAAACAGTAAATATTTCAGACTTTGCAGCTATTCAACTCTGCCATTTGTAGCATGAAAGCAGCCACAGGCTATACATAAACAAATGACACGGGCTGTGTTCCAATAAAACTTTATTTACAAAACAGGCGGCATACTGGATTTGGCCCCCAAGCCATAGTGTGCTCCTGGATTAGATCGGCCTTCTTATCTAGAGTAGCAACAATGAAACACTCCCCATCCCGTACCTCCCACACACGAGTGGGCATTCAGTGACTGGTCACCAGACCCGGTGGATGCATTCTGGGCCAGGCCTGGTTTGATTTGGCCAGCTGCTATTGGGCAATCATGCAACCCCAGCCTGGCCTGACTCACCCAGAATGGGCAGGAGGCTCGGGCCAGCAAGATTGGCAACTCCCTTGAGGCTAGGAGTGACCATGAGACCAGCTCTGACCAGGGAGATAATGAGCAGGCAGCTTAAAGTGGGGTTCCCAAGAAAACTATTATTTCCTGATAATAGGGACAGACTTGGCTAACTGAGCCCTTTGCCTTTGTTTTCTGCCTTCTTCCAGCCTGCAGCCATCTTGAGACCATGAGGACAAAAGCTACGTGCTAAGACTAGCAGAGTGGGCAGCTAGGAGAAGCCTGGGTCCCTGATGATGTCCTTGAGAAGCTGCACCAGCTTGACTTGCCACCTCAGGACTTTTTGTCACATGAGGGAAAAGAAACAACCCTATTTGGTTAACCCACTTTAGTCAGGTTTCTGTTACGTGCAGCTGAACGCAGCCTAAAACTGCTGATGGGAAGTGAATGTGGCTCAAGTGATTGAGCTCCTGCCTACCACACAGGAGGTCCCGGGTTCGGTTCCCGGTGCCTCCTGGAGAGGAAGAGCAGGACAACGAGCTGGCGCGATGGGCAGGTGCAGCAAGCTGATGCAACAAGATGACGCAACATGGAGACACAGAGGAAAGATGATTAGAGACACAACAAAGCAGGGAGCTGAGGTGGCTCAAGTGATTGTGTGCCTCTCTCCCACATGGGAGGTCCCAGGTTTGATTCTTGGTGCCTCTTAAAGAGAAGACGAGCAGACACAGAAAGTACACAGCAAGTGGACATAGAGAACAGACAGGGAGTGCAAACAATGGGGGCGGGGGATAAATAAATAAATCTTAAAAAAAAAAAAACCTGCCTGACACACATTATCATTACTTTTATCATCACTCTGTTTAATAGGACCATACCCAAGGTCACACAGAGAGCAAACAGGCAGAGCCAGGGCTCAAGCCCAGGTTGTTTATATAAGGAAATGGAATGGTTTCCAAAAGAAGAGAAAAACACTAGATGCAAAAGCAAGCAGGTTGGGGTGGGGCGGGGACACAAATCTGCCAAACATAAGAATTCCAAATAATTTATGTAGATACTCCCGCTCCAGAAGCTGGAGCTAAACTGCCCCCTTCCCTTGAGTGGGCCCTGCTTAGTGACTTGCTTCTAAAACGTAGAGTCTAGAAAGGGGGACTGGTCATCTTAGAGAGGAGAAAGCCGGCCGGCAGCCCTCGGCCAGGTCGTCGAGGTCAGCAGCATCAGTGACTTCACCTCTGCGGTCTTCCTCCCCAAAACCATAACCCCAGTCTACTCCGGAGAAAAACCGCAGACAAGCCCTAACTGAGGGCCATTCTACAGAACACTTGAGTAGGTCTCCTCAAAACTGTCATGGAAACCCAGGAAAGTCTGAGAAACTGTCATAAACCAGGAGGCGAAGGAGACAGGACGACCGAGTGCAACGTGCCCTGGAGGGGATCCTCGAACAGAGCGCGAGCCGAACAGACGGCGGAGGTGATAGGAACTTGCCAGTGATGCACCACAGTCGTGGCAGATGTCGCTCCCTGCACCTTCACAGCAACTTCTCTGTAATTCCAAACTTTAAAAAAATGCATTAAAAAAAAAAAAAAGATGGACAGCAGAAAACTGTCCCCTGCACCCAGGGCTTGCTCTACGAGCCCCGGGGCCACTTTCTGGGCACCCAGCCCCCAGGGCCCGCAGGCTCACAGCACCTTCACCTTCAGGGCCGCCAGAGAAAGGCATCTGTCCTTAATCCCATCTGGCAAAAGAGGAGCCTGGAGGCTCAGAGTCCGTTGCCCAGCTGGGAACTGGCGGAACTGGGACCGGCACCCAGGCCCGCCTGGCTCCTGGATGTGTTGCTCTGGCACCGAGCCTGGGTGCAGGTACCCCTAGAGCTGGGCGGGGCTGGGCTCTCAGTCCAGGACCTGGAGTGTCCCTTCAGCACCTGCTTTCCAACCTGGAGACTCTCAGATGTCCCCCCTTCCAGCCTACTCAGAGATGGCAAACTGGAGGCACATTTTTTTGCTCATGAATATTTTAAAATGAGTTAATTGTTAACATTTAAGAATTGGGATGTTTCAAATATACTCAGTGTTCCTATTTCCCTTGAGAGACTGAGCTATCTGGCTACACGGGGCCGCACCCCCCACAGGGTATGGTGAGCTGCCCCCTCTAGGCAGGCGTGTGCTGTCCACTTGGCCCCCGTCCCTGCCCACATCACTCACTTGCCCATAGGACCTGCCGGGCCCTGTGGGCATCTGAGCCGGCAGTGGCTCCTGGCTAACTGCGCTCAGACAAGTCTTCCCAGGGCTGCCGAGGATGCTGGGTGGACAAGGTCTTCTGCTTCCAGCCCTATGCCTGGGGCCCCACCAGGACCAGCAGCTACTGCCCTTTACCCCAGCTGTCTCCTCCAGTCCTCCCACCTGCCTAGGAGGTAGGCACCATCACGATGCCTGCTTTCTAGAAGAGAAGGCAGGCTCAGAAGACAGGGATGGGTCACACACCCAGGGTTACGCAGCTGGTAAAAGGCTGAGCTACAATTCAATCAGGCTCTTCTGAGCTCTTGGCACTGGCCCCGGCCAGCCCACAGGATCTCCCCTGGGCCCTGGCCTCCCTTCCCTGTCATGGCTCAGGGCTTTCTGCACCTCAGGCCATGCCTGACTATCCTGCCTGCAATGTCTGTGTCTGATCAAGGGCCTCCGAGGCTTCCAGAGTGCTCTGGCAGCTGTGAGCAAGCCCCTCTCATTTCTCTGAGAGATCCCCTGTGTGTTCTATTCCGTGGGGTGTGGCTGGCCAGGCTGGCAGAGCCTGCAGGATCCAGCTGGCCTCCTCCCCACCAGAACCCTCCAGAACCCGCCTACCCAGCCTGGCCCCCAGCACCAGCCTGTCACCCCAGGGACCACAGCAGCTGGTGGAAGCAAGAGGCTGTAGAGGACTTGGTGACAAGGGAACAGGGCTGGGGCTCCCAAGCAGGCAGCCACTGCCCAAGGTGGGCCCAGAAGCAGGGACAAGCTGGTGCAAGCTCACTTATGGACAATGCTGACCCTAGGTGTCAGCTCTGGAGGGTTCCTGGGTCCTTATGGATTCTGCTTAGAGCTGGAGTAAAAAAAAAAAAAACCACATAGAAACCAGCTGAGGAAGAGCCTCTGAAGTTCCGCCTGAGAGACTGGCGGGTGCTGCCAACTCACACGGCAGGGAGGAGAGGCAGGGACAGCCAGGTGTGGGGGGTCGGCCTCATAGTGCCCTCCAGACCTGGATCTGAGCTCTCCAGCCTCGGCCAAGGGGCCCTGATGTCCCTGTGCCTGGCCCTTCCCCTCCCCAGCCCCATCTCCGGGAGTCCTGATTCCCCTCCTTCAATGGAAGGTTTGTGCTGGGGTCAGCCATTTGGGCATCACTCCACCAGGAAACTACCTGGACCCTCCCAGCTGGAGAGGCACTGAACTTTGCTTTGCTTCACATCACATCACAGACATTTTAATTGTCTGGTTACTATGGGATATATAGATTGAGCACCTGATATGCTCCAGAGACGCAAATCTGCATAGATATCACAAGGTGCTTTTACAGATGAGGAAACAGGCTTTTGGTGAGTAAGTGACTCGCTCTGGACCAACTCCCAGTCCTGGTCACTAAATGGAACTTCTATCCACCTAGTTTGCCCAAACCAGAAACCTGAGGGTCACCCCAAGTCCTCATTACCCTTCACGCCTCACATCTAGTCTACTGTCAAGGCCCATTAATTCCTCTCAAATCCTCTTGTCTCCTTGCCCCTTATATGCCCTCCAGGCCCATCACCCAGGAAGGACTGGGTGAGTCTTCAGTGCCAGAGCAGCAGCGTCCACACAGAAGACACTCAGCAAACGGGCAAAATGAAGGGATCCAAGTCTGATCTGTACCCAGAGGCTGAGCAGGAAGGTGCTGGGGGCTGGCCTCTCACCAGGTTGGTTCAGGGGCCCCCAACCAACAAGCCATCACCATCTCCAACTCAGGACCAAGGAGCCATCACCATCTCCAACTCAGGACCAACAAGCCATCATTGTCTCCAGCTCAGGACCAACGAGCCATCACCATCTCCAACTCAGGACCAACGAGCCATCATAGTCTCCAACTCAGGACCAACGAGCCACCACAATCTCCAACTCAGGACCAATGAGCATCACCATCTCCACCATGCAGGGTCCGCCTTGGAGCAACCTGGGGGCTCACTCACTTCCCAAGCCCAGCCAGCAAGGTGATCTGCTACTGGAGACACAGTTGACATTAAGGAGAGCACACAGTAAACGCCATGTGGTACCCTGGTCAGGATCATGGAAAAGAAAAAGGATGGTAAAGGAAAAACTGATGAAATCCAAATAAAGTCCGGAGTTTAGGTAAGAGTAAAGCACCAATGTTGATTTCTTTGTTTGACAAAGGTACCATGGTCATGTAAGAGGATGACAACTGGGAGCTCTTTGTACCATCTTTGCAAGTTTTCTGCAAATCTAAAATTTTCCAAAAGAAAAAGTTAATTTAAAAATAATTTGTTGGGAAGCGGCTGTGGCTCAAACAGTAGGGCTCCCATTTACCATATGGGAGGCCCCAGGTTCGGTTCCTGGGGCCTCCTGGTGAAGGCAAGCCCGCCCGCATGGCGTGGTTAGCTGACCCAGCAAGCACAAGCAGCAAGGGGGGGATAAATGAATAAATAAATAAAATCTTAAAATAATAATAATAATAATAATTTGTTCACCAAAGGACATTACCAAGAAAGTAAAAAATCAACCCACAGATTGGGAGAAAATAGTTGTAAATCATATGTCCGATAAGGGCTTAATATCAAGAATATGTAGGGAAGCAGATGTGGCTCAAGCAATTGGGCTTCCGTCTGCCATATGGGAGGACCCAGGTTTGATCCCTGGGACCTCCTGGTGAAGGTGTGCCAGGCCCACGCCAGGCCCACTACAGTGAGATATTTCACACCATACAGAATGCCATTATTTAAAAAACAGAAAACTACAAATGTTAGAGAGGATGTGGAGAAATAGAACACTCCTTCACTGTTGGTGGGAGTGTAAAATGGTGCCCTCTGTAGAAGATGGTTTGACGGTTCCTTAGGAAACTATAGAACTGCCATAAGATCCAGCAATCCAGCTACCAGGAATATATTCAGAAGAACTGGAAAAACACAAACAGATATTTACACTCTGATGTTCATAATGGCATTATTCACAATTGCTAAAAGATGGAAACAACTTAAGTGCCCATCAACCGATGAATGGATAAACAAAATGTGGTATATATTTATGATGGAATACTATTCAGCTGTAAGAAGAAATGAACTGAGGAAACACATGGCAACATGCAGGAACCTTGGGGACATTATGTTGAGTGAAATAAGTCAGACACAAAAGGACGACTATTCTACGGTTTCACTAATATGAACTAAATACGATGAGTAGACTTATGGAGTTGGACTATGGAGTGTACGTTGGTTGGAGATGGAATGTGGGTTGAGAAGGGGGAGCTGATGCTGAATGTGTGTTGAATGTTTAATAAGGTCAACTGTAAGTATGTGGTAATGGATGGAGTTGAAGGTAGCACAGTATGATGAGTGTAATAAACACAGCTGATTTATGGATGTGATTGTGGCTAAAACCGATAGTATAGGGAGGTTAATGTTAGTTGTTTTAGGACAGCTGGAGGATAACCTAGGGAATGTATAACAGTGATTGTGGCAAGGGATGAGGATTGGAATTAATAATATAAATACAGGAATGTTCTCCTACAAGATGTTAAGGATATGGTGATACATGGGAAAATATAACTAATGGAAGTAATATACCATAGTTAACAATAATACTGTAATATTTTTGTAGCAAAAGCAAAGAAAGTACTATATCATTGCTAATGGTAAAAAATACTGGGTTTAGTTTTTTGAGCTATGAATATGATTGTTTTTTTCTTCTTCTTCATTAACAAGGAGACTTTGATCACATCATTTAATCTTTGTTCATCTGTGTATCTTTTTTTTTTTTTTTTCCTTTTCTTGTGTATCTTTCTAAACACTGGAGGAACCATTGAGTTTGTTTTTAGGATTACATGTGATAAAAGTGCCTGGACAGAATTATTTGGAGTAATGCATCCATAACTTGTTAAGTTGCCTTTTGTCTGTTACTTTTTTATTTTCTGAATTTGAAATAAAGTTTACTTAAAAAAAAAAAAAAAACTAAATTCAGAATTGACACATAACCTGGCAATTTCATTTCTAGGTATGCACCCAGAGAAATTGAAACCAGGGACTCAAACAGATCCTTGTATGCTAATGTTTACAAGAACATTATTCACCATAATTAAAAGATGGGAGCAGCCCAAATGTTCATCAATGAATGAACGGATAAATAAAATGTGGTATAAACATACAATGGAATATTATTTGACCATAGGAAGGAATGAAGTTCTGACACATGCGACCACATGGATGTACCTAGAAGACATCATGTTGAAGAAAATAAGGCAGACACAAAAGGACAGGTATCATATGATCTCACTTACACGGATTCTCTAGAATAGCAAATCTGTAGAAATAGAAAGTACATTAGAGGGAAGCGGCTGTGGCTCAATCAGTAGGGCTCCCGTTTACCATATGGGAGGCCCCGGGTTCGGGGGAATAAATAAATAAAAAATCTTTAAAAAAAAAAAAAAAAAAAAGAAAGTACATTAGAGGTTAGCAGGGGATGGGAGTGGAAGGGTTGTTGCTTGGTGGGTACAGTGTTTATAAATTTTGGAAAATAAGTAAATAAAGCACACATAAGGCAGCATATGTAAAGTGTCAAGGGAACAACACAGATAATGAGTGCTACTAGTTATTATAATAATATCAATAATAGCATTATTTCTATTACTGCTCACAACAATCCAGTGTAGTAGATATTACTATTAATCCCATTTTACAGATGCGTAAACTCACTCAAGACACGACACCTATAGGTGATGGACGGGACGCGTTTGTGTTAATGTTCTGCTGCCACTATCTTGATAACCTTAATAAGTTCTGAAAAGGGGGCCCCGCAAACTGTTCAGCCGCTCCTGGCGACAAAGCTGGAGTTTGAACAGGGACGTGTGTGCACCAGAGAGGATGTTCTCGTCTCGCACCCTGGCTCAAAAAGGCTAATCTGGGCAGCTGCACAGATGAGGCCTGGGCATGGAGCAAGTGATGGCTGTGGGCAACGTTCCAGGCTCAGGAGAATCCAAAGGGCAGAGGTAGAACACTGGTAAGACTGGGGGGCATCAGCTGATGGATTTGGCCGTAGCCAGGGCTGCCCCATTCATGACACAGGGCAGTGAAAGGGAGATTTATTCCCAGCTCAGGGCCAAGAACCAATGAACCAGGACAGTGGCCTTGTCAGGTCAATGGCTGCCTTGTCAGTCGGAGCTTCTCCACCTCCCTAAGAGAAGCTGAGTTATTTCCAGATCGGTGGCAGTCATGTCCACTGAGTCCATACCATCAGTTGGCAAAGGTCCAGCAATGGCTATTGTCAGGCTCAGAACTGCCCTTGTTCCACTTCGATGTGCATTATCAATGAAATGCCTTGGAGGTTTTATTGGCTGGCCTCTGCGTGGTTGGCACCATAAAAGACTGTTGAAAATAGCACCAATTAGCTCTGGGAAACAAAAGCAAACACAATCTACCATTTTCTGGGGTTCCACAAAGACCACTTTGAGGCGCCAACAGTCCCTCAAGTGGGCAGCTGTTGCCCATTCGAGAAACAAGCATTAGGGCAAGAATGGAGGCAGGTCCCATGCCCCCCACCCAGCCTGGAGGAAGATCCTTCCCTCCGAGCTGAGTGGCCTCTCCCTCCAGGACTGCAGGACCCCTGCTTGGTGGCAGGGCTTGGACTGTGGCCTACGCCCCCTCCTGCCATTCCAGGCCTACAGGTAGCCTGGGGAGCCTCTTAACCTGGTGTTTCCTCAGGCACAGACGCCCCTCAGAGCCCTGAGTCTGTACCCACAGATCTCCCAGCCCTTTCCTTTGCTCCTGAGGTGGCCCCAGCTGCAGCCTCCACCCTGCCTGGGAGACCCACCCATTCCACTGCCACAGCCGAGGCCTGGGCCAGAGGCCCCAGCCCCTAGCCTGGCAGGGCCCTTCCACAAGAACGCATGCTAATGTGCTTTCCTTGTCTGATTAAGACATTCTGTCCATTTGAGCCTCTTGAGAGTGAATGGAGGTAGTTTTCAAGGTCTGGGAAGTAACACTTGAGAGTGAGAGAATGGAGGGGGGATGGAGAGGGGGGAGGGAGCAGGAGCGACAGATGAATATAATTAGAGACAGGGAAAAGGAAAGACTAAAGACAAAGGAGAAAGAAAAAAAGAGAGAGAAGTGTAAAGAGAGGGAGAAAAGGCACCAAAACAAAAGCAAGTGAAAAGTGAATGTAGAGGCAAGAAAAGGGGTGGTGGTTTAGAGGAAGGACATAGAAAGGACATGGGGGCAGAAAACGGGAAATAAAAAAGGGAAAAAATGGAAACAGGGATGAAGTGGGAGAAAGTGAAGCAGTAAGAAAGGGAGAGGAAAGAGCCCAGTGGCTGAGACAGGGAAACTGAGGCAGGCCAGCGGGGAGGGAGGGGCACTGGGGGACAAGGCATGGGTTGGGGTGAGGAGACTGTGATGGGTGTGGGGGGGTCATTCTCTGGCTTCCCTCCATTTCCCACGTCAAGGAGCGGCCACGTCACCGCCCCTGGCAAGGACCCACAAAGCAACCACACCCCTCCCCCTCCACTACCTGCCAAGCACATCCCTTTTGTCAAAGAAACAAGCTCCTAACAGAGGAAGGACATCTGGAGCACAGGACAGACTGCTCTTGAATGGGCTGTCTTGCCTTGGGGGACACATTTCACTCTTTTTAGTCTGGACTCCCGGGAACTTCCGGCCTAAACCCCCCACTCCGGGCCCGAGCCCTGGGCCTCCACGTCTGCGGCCCCCTAGGGCTGTAAAAATGAGGGGTCCTGGGCAGGTGCGCCCGTCCAGGCCCGCCCGCGTTCTCAGGCCTGAGCCGTCCCAGGCACTCGCTGCTGCAGGCCCCGCGGTCGGCGCATGCTCAGTCCTCCGACCCCGCTCCTCCCTCCCTGGGCCCCCTCCGCGTCAGCGTCACCCGCCCAAGCTGGCACACCCAGCAATCCTGTCAGCTCCACGTGCAAAACACACTCGGATGGACGGCTGTCCCACACAGCTCAGATGACTCTCCAGGGAATTATGCTGGGCAAAAAGCCAATCCGAAAAGGAAACGTGCTGTATGATCCCATTTACAGAACATTTCTGAAATGGCACTGTTTCAGAAATGGAGGGGGGCAGCGGATGGGACTCCAGCAGTTGGGTGTCCATCTCCCACATGGGAGGTCCCGGGTTCGGTTCCTGGTGCCTCCTAAAGACGACGAGCAATACAGCAGCCTGGCATGGTGAGGAGACGCAACAAGGAGATGCAATGTGGCTCAAGCGACTGGGCGGGAGGTCCGGGTTTGGTTCCCGGTGCCTGCTAAAAGACGATGAGCAAGACACAGAGAGCAGAAACAGAGTACAAACAGCAAAGGGGGGGTGGTGGACACACACAAATAAATAAACCTTAAAAAAAAAAAAAAAAAAAGCAATGGAAGGGAGAGCTGTGGTCGCTGGGGGCTGGGGTGGGGAGATGGGTATAATTAAGGTTCAGCAGAGAAACAGACCGGACAGGATGTACTTATGTATGTAGATATTAAAAGATTTGTTATAGGAACTGCCTCCCGTAACCGAGGGGGTTGGCAAGCCTCAATCCCATAGGGCAGGCAGCAAGTTGGGAACTCTGAGGAGGGTTTTGATGAATTCCGCAGGAGAAGCTGGCTGAAGTAGAGAGAGAAATTCTTCTTTTGACTGCTAAAATGATCGTTTCTCTTCATTTGATTGAGATTTCTCTCCTTGCTGAAGGCAGTCTCCTTTCTTGATTGTAGACGTGATCAGCCATAGATACAACCAACTGGCTAAGGGTTTAATCCATGGAATAGCCTCACAGTAACAATCAGACCCCTGCTTGCTTGGCCAAACAACTGGACACCGTAACCTAGTCAAGTTGACACGCGGACTTAACCATCACAGTCCACCTTGTCAACTTGTCAACCCATACGCATCTCCGTAAACCAAACTTAATCTCTAAATACAAATAGTAAAAGTCAGACTTTCACCTAACATAACTGTCCTGTGTACATCCGGAAACACACCGAGCTTCCCCTTAGGAGAGGATGCAAGTCCTTGGGCAGTATTCACTCCTAGACTTGATATCCTGTAACTTAAATATTATGACATAAAATTAATACAACTTATGTTATATGATAAGAGTATAACTTAGGGAAGAACACGATATTTGCTTTATGTATAGATACATATTCATTAAAAAAACAAGGAAGAAATAATCATAACCATTATAGTCCTCGTGGACGTAACTCATTGGTAACTACCTTCTTCCATGGCCCATTCCACGTTCCCTGCATCCTCAGGAAGCACTTCAGCTGGTTGTGGTTCTTTGCCTGGTAGGATGACCTAAATCTTCATTCCCGAAGTTTCTGGGCTGTTGATAGTCCTGCCTGTATTGGATTGTTGCAGTTTTCCACTGACTTTATTTTTTTTAAGATTTATTTTATTTATCCCCTCCCCACCCCGTCGTAGTTTGCACTCACTGTGTGCTCTCTGTGTCCATTTGCTGCGTGCTCTCTGTGTCTGCTAGTCTTCTCTTTAGGAGGCACCAGGAACTGAACCTGTGGGAGAGAGGTGCTCAATCGCCTAAGCCATCTCTGCTCTCTGCTTTGTTGTGTCTCATTGTCTTTCCTCTTTGTATCTCTTTGTTGTGTCATCTTGTTGCGACAGCTCACTGCACCTGCCCGTTGCACCAGCTTGCCTTCTCCAGGAGGCACCGGGAACTAAACCCAGGACCTCCCATGTGGAAGGTGGGAGTTCAGTCACTTGAGCCACATCCACTCCCCTCCACTGACTTTAATCATAGGGCACAGTCGTACTAAGGACATACCCTAGGGGATCTCCTGTATGCCAGGCAAACTCTTCTCTGCCTCCATTGTGTATAGCAGTCCTACTTCCCTGTGATAGTCAGGATCAGTCACCCCAGCCAGTTCAATAATTCCCTTCTTTGCCCGTTGATTCAGAGGCATGAGGAGCCCAAAGCAACCTGGTGGCAGTCATAACTTCCAGTTCAGTGGAATCATCGTTGTGTTCCTTGGTGGAAGCAGTTATCCACTTGGAACTAGGACCTGTAGAGCAGCAAAGTTGAATGTTTCAGGGGCAGGAAGCAAAAATTTTCCTAGTGGATCACTAGGGGTAGTAGTAAGTGGTGCCACTCCTATTTCTACCCCTTGGCTGCAGAACCCATAAATCCTGGCTATGGGAGAAATAGCACCATAGAGAGGATGCTGATTTAGAGCATACACAGCCTCCTGGAGAACACTGCCCCAGCACTGCAAGGTATTGCCACCCAGTTGGTGCCATAATTGAGTCTTCAAAAGGCCATTCCAAGGGGAACTGATGTGGCTCAAATGGTTGGGCGTCCGTCTCCCATATGGAGGGACCCGGGTTCGATCCCTGGGACCTCCCGGTAAAAAAAAAAAAAAAAAAAAAAAGGCCATTCCACCATTCTGTCAATCCAGCTGCTTCAGGATGATGGGGAATATGGTAAGACCAGTAATTCCATGAGCATAAGTCCATTCTTGCACTTCATTTGCTGTGTAGTGGGTTCCTTGATCAGAAGCCATGCTGTGTGGAATACCATGATGGTGGATAAGGCATTCTGTCAGTCCATGGATGGTAGTTTTGGGAGAAGCACTGCATACAGGGAAGGCAAATCTCTATCTGGAGTATGTCTTCCAGTAAGAACAAAATGCTGTCTCTTCCATGATGGAAGTGGTCCATTGTAATCAGCCTGCCACCAGGTAGCAGGCAAATCAGCCCAGGGGCTGAGTGTGGGTCTCTGCTGCTGGCAGACTGGGCACTCAGCAGTGGCTGCAGCCAGGTCAGCCGTGGTAAGGGGAAGTCCATGTTGCTGAGCCCATGCATAACCTCCATCCCTACTACCATGGCCACTTTTGTCACAAGCCCATTGGGCAATGAGAGGAGTGGCTGGGGAGAGATTGGATCATCCTATCCACTTGGTCACTAAAATCCTCCTCTGCGAAGTCACCCTCTGGTGAACATGCACATGATACGCAAATATCTTCATGTTTGTCAACCAGTCAAAAAGGTCTGTCCAAACCTCTTTGTCACCAATTTCCCAATTATGTTCCTTCCAAGTCCCTGATCATCCTGTCAAACCACTGGCCATATCCCATGATTAAATAAACAAACACACCTCCAGCCATTTCTCCTTCCAACCAAAATGAACAACCTGCTTGAAGTCCCACCTATTGGGAGGATTTCCTTTCACCATTTTCCTTCAGTAACGTCCCAGAAAGGGGCTGCAGTGCTGCAGCTGACCACTTTCAGGTGGTACCTGTATATCACACAGAACCCTATGTAAACCAGGCCCAAGTTCCCTCTCCCTCAGTCAAATGATCATAGGGAAAACGCCCCAAGAAGCCATAGTTGTAGGCTGGGAAAGAGAAGGTAATGTGGCAGAAGTGGAGGCCATGAGCATTTGGGCCAATCCTCATGTAACCTACTCGTGTCTTCAGGGCTTGCTAGAGTCCTGTCTCGTATATACCACCTCCATTTGATGGAGTGCTGCTGGGCACGCCTAACTTTATGGCCTAGTGGGTCTAACAACACCCAGTTCACGATAGGCAACTCAGGGCTCATGGTAACATGGTGGTCCATGGTTAAGCGTTCAGTCTCTACCGAGGCCCAGTAGCAGGCCAGAAGCTGTTTCTCAAAAGGAGAGTAGTTATCTGCAGAGGATGGCAGCGCTTTGCTCCAAAATCCTCAGGGTCTGTGCTGTGACTCTCCTATAGAGCCCTGCCAAAGGGTCCAAAAAGCATCTCTATTTGCCACTGAAGCATCCAGCACCACTGGATCTTCTGGATCATGTGGTCCAAGTGGCAGAGCAGCTTGCACAGCAGCCTCCTCTTGTTCCAGACCCCACTCAAAACTAGAAGCTTTGCTGGTCACTCAGTAAATGGGCCAGAGTAACAACATCCAAATGAGGAATATGTTGTTTCCAAAACCCAAAGAAGCCAACTAGGCATTGTGCCTCTTTTTTTGGTGGTGGTAGAGTCCAGAAGCAACAGCTTACCCTTCACCTTATTTTTAAAATTTTATTATATATATATTTTAGCAAAGCAGGCACTCAACTACTGAGCTACACCTGCTCCACATCTTTTACCTTAGAATGGTAATCTCGACAGGCTCCACACCACTGAACACCTAGAAATTTCACTAAGGTGAAAGGCTCCTGAATTTTTGTTGGATTTACCTCCCACCCTCTGACTTGCAAACACCTCAGTAATAAGTCTAGAGTAGTTGGTATTTCTTGCTCACTAAAGCCAATCAGTACAATGCCATCGATATAATAGACCAGTGTGGTGTCTTGTGGAAGGGAAAGTTAATCAAGGTCCCTGCAGACTAGAATATAACATAGGGCTGGAGAACTGACACACCCCTGAGACAGGACAGTGAAGGTGTACTGCAGCCTTGCCAGCTGAAAGTAAACTGTTTCTGGTGGTCTCCACTAACAGGTATTGAGAAAAAAGCATTTGCCAGATCAATAACTATATAAGAGGTGCCAGGAGGTGTGTTGATTTGCTCAAGTAATGATACCACACCTGGAACAGCAACTGTAACTGGAGTCACCACCTGCTTAAGCTTACAGTAATCCACTGTCATCCTCCAAGGTCCATCTGTTTTCTGCACAGGCCAAATATGAGAGTTGAATGGGGACATGGTAGGAACCACGACCCCTGCAGCCTTCAAGTCTTTGATGGCGGCACTAATCCCTGCAATCCCTCTAGGAATGCAATCTTGCTTTTGATTGACCCTTCCCACCATAATAGCCCTCACTCCACAAGTCACGGAACCAGTGTAGGGATTCTGCCAGTTGCTGAGGATGCCTATTCCAATTATGCATTCTGGAACTGGGGAAATAACCACAAAATGAGTTTGGGGATCCACTATGAGATGGACCTGAGCTAAAGTGCATTGAACACCTGACCTCCATAAGCCCCTACTCTGACTTGTGGTCCACAATGCTATTTTCAGTCTAGAATTAATGTCAATTTTGAACCAGTGTCTAATAATCCCCAAAATGTCTGATCATTTCCTTTTCCCCACTACACAGTCACCTTGGAAAAAGGAAGGGTGGGAGGTACATTAACAGTATAAAATTTTGGCAGTGTAGCAGGGTTCTTCATTGAAGGGATTCGGGGTCTGCAAACTGTCTCAAGTCTGGGAGTTGATTGAGGGGCAATGACTCTGTTTTTGTGATTCAGGTTAGACTTTTGTTCACTGGACCTATACAGATCCAGTGAACAAAAGTTATATAGATCAAGTAAGAATTTAGTAGACTGCCCCTCTATTTCACTTCTGGGTACCCCATAATCTACCAGCCAAACCCTAAGTGTCTGTGAGTCAGACTGTTCTGAGTTCTGCTTTGACTCTGCTGTACATTATGGTAGCTATGCCCACCTTGTCTTTGCTGACTAAGTGCTGCCACTTGGCTCCTGCTAACTTGGGATCCAATCATCCCCACTGTGTTTTTAAGGATCCAGTTCAGTGACAGCAGTTCCCATGGTAATATCTGGCCTACACAGAAGAATGGCCACAGAGCTCTTCAAGGATGATGGAGTTAGTCTCACAAATTTATTCCTTGCAGTCCTGGTGAAAGGTGTGTCCTCCGGACATTCCTGGGGTGTGAGGTCTGACATGATAAATCCACTCTAACTTTCCAGCCTCTCTAAGCCTTTGGCTCCCCTCATTACATTACTCAAAGGCAGTTCTAGTATATCAATTTCAGACAAGGTAGGCCACCTTTTGAGTCCATGCTTCAGCCAAATCACCTGAACGAACTGTTAGAGAGCCTTTTCTATTTCCTCAGGCTTCAACACTGAATCCAGAATCTCTGGCCTTAGTGAGCCCATATGAATAAATGCAGCCTTGTCTACTTTATGTTCCTTCTACCATTATCCCACACCCTTAATACCCATTCCCACACATATTCCCCTGATTTCTGTCTATGAAAACTGGAAAAATATGCAGTTCTTTTGGAGTATAGTGCACCTCCTCATGGGTCACACTTTGTATCTCACCTTTCAGAGCCTGTTGAGACTTCAGTCTAGTTATAGGCCTGCAAGAGAAGAGGAGTGGTAGGGTGAGTCTCGTGGGAGGAATTAGCATTGTCCTGCAAGCCATCTACCTCAGGGCACTGTGTTACAGGCTCATCTGTGAAACAGGGCTAATCTCTTCAGGCAGAAGTGAGAGGGTGAGGGCTATATCCTCATGGGAGAGGTGACAGGTTTATATTAAGAGCCCGGATGGCTGGTTCCCCAGGGAAGACCTTTACAGGTTTATCTGGCAAAGAAGACTCAGCAGGGTAATCTAAGCACCTTTTAAAATATATATATACACATTTAAAAAATAACATTTATGTCAGGGAAAAAAAAAAAAAGATTTAAGAAACAGCCAGTAAAAAAATATTTTCTTCAAAAAAAAAAAAAAAGAAGACTCATCAGGATCTAGGGTTTCAGTGTCCCCCACTGTCCTCATTATCAGCTCATAGGATCCCATTCCAATTTTCAGGATCCCATTCCTTTCTTTCTTTTTTTTTTTTTTTACCGGGAGGTCCCAGGGATCGAACCCAGGTCCCTCCATATGGGAGACGGACGCCCAACCAGTTGAGCCACATCCGCCCCCCCAATTCCTTTCTAAATCAATGCTTTCACTTTAACAGCAGATACCCTGCAAGGTTAGGAATTCAATTTACATTTTAATTCAGCCACAATGAGACTCTAGATCTGGTTTTCAGAAATCTCAAGTCTGTGGCTATAAAAAATAAGAATTTCTTTAAGGGCACACAAAGAAACTTTCATGTCCTTCACATGGTACTTGTATTAGTCAGGGTTCTCTCGGGAAACAGAATCAACAGGAGATATCTGTCAATAATATGAGATTTTATAAGAGTCCCTCACCCCACCATGGGGATTCACAAGTCCAGCTTCCGCAGGCAGGCTGCAAACCAGGGGCTCCGATGAAAGGTCCTTGATGAGTTTCTGGGAGAAGTTGGCTGTCCAACGACGAGCTGGGATATTCTCTCTGAATGTTGAAATCACTTCCCCTTTGAAGGCATTCAACTGACGGGATAAAAGCATCACTCATTGATGATGTAATCTCCCTGATTGATACAGATGTAATCAGCCATCCATGCAGTAAACTCACTGGTGATCGAAGTCCATAAATGCTCTTGTATTACAGTTAGCCCAGTGCTTGCTAGACCAAACACCTGGACCCAATTTCCTGGCCGAGTTGACACATTAGCCTAACCATCACGAACTTGAGCTGGGAATCTGAAGTATTGAGCTCATACCTTTAACAACTGTATCCAGCATATTAGGAACAATCAGCCAGCATCATTCTTAACTCCTCAAAACTCTGTTAAAGTATCAAATACACTGTCACCTTGCCTCTTAGAAGCATTACAGTGGCAGTATTCTATGTTGATATTTTGCATATCTCTCTGTTCCTAATTCACACCATGGACTATAGAACCAATTCCCAAAACCCCTGAACCTCTCATCTTAAAGATTCTGTTTCTCAAGAACAAGTCTAGGGAAGCGGCTGTGGCTCAATCAGTAGGGCTCCCGTTTACCATATGGGAGGCCCTGGGTTCGGTTCCCGGGGCCTCCTGGTGAAGGCAAGCCCGCCCGCACAGCGTGGTTAGCTGACCCAGCGAGCACAAGCAGCAAGGGGGGGATAAATGAATAAAATCTTTAAAAAAAAAAAAAAGAACAAGTCTCAATACACAATAACAGTATCATGTTAACGATAAGGTGATTTATGGAAAAAATACACCAAATGTAAGCTGTGGACTACAGTTAGCACTAATATTTTGATGATGTTCTTTCATCATTTGTAACAAATGTTCCACAACGATGCAAGTTGTTGTTGGTGGGGTGATGTATAGGAATCCTGTATGTTATGCATGATTGTTTTGTAAACTCATAACTCCTCTAATTAAAAAAAAAAAAAAAAAAGGACCACTGTCAGTATCAAAATCTGTATTAGTCAAGGTTCTCCATAAAAAACAGAACCAACAGGATATATATACACACACACAAGTGCTGAAATATTGAGATTTATTATTGCATTGACTCACATGACCATGAGAATTGGCAAGTCTGAATTCTACAGGGCAGGCCAAAAGTTGGGAACTCTGAAGAAGTTTTCAATGAATTGCCCCGGAGAAGCTGACTGGCTGAAGTAAAGATGGAAATTCTTCCTTCTGACTACTAAAATCATCAATTCTCCTTTTAAGGACTTCAAATGACTGGATGAGACTCCACTCATTGCTGAGGGCAATCTCCTCTGTTGATTGTAGATGTGATCAGCCATAGACGTAATCAACTAGCTAGTGATTTAAATTCATGAAATACCCTCACAGTAATAATCAGGCCAATGCTTGCTTGACCAAACAACTGGACACCATAACTTAGCCATGCTGACACGTGAACTTAGCCATCCAAGGGAGTATGGTTATAAAGGGTCCACAAAAGGGATCTTTGTGGGGTTGGAACTGTTCAATACCTTGACTATGGCGGTAGATACGTAAACCTAAGTAAAATAAAAATTGTATAGGACTGATACAATGAAATTGTATAGGATTAATATAATGAAGTTGCAAAGAACTGATAAAATTTAAAAAATTTAAAAATACACACAGGAGGACAAGTAAAACTAGGGAAATCTGAACAAGATCAGCAATTATATCAACTGCCAATATCCCAGACTATAGTTTTGCAAAGGTTGCAAGGTATTCTGTGTTATTCCTTACAACTGCATGTGAAGCCACAATTATCACAGTACAAATTTCAATGCAAATACACATGCATATCCAGAACCTAACACCTCTGCCCATCTTTCCCCTCCCCCTGCCCCATCGCCAGCATCTCCCCCACAGACCACTGCAGATGCTCAAACTCGAAGGCCCTCACCTCTGTACTTGTGCACCCAAGGTCTAACCTCTATACGTGGCCAGAGCCATCCTTTTACAATGCACACAGTATATCATGTCTCAAAACCCTCCACAGCTTCCCTCTTGCCCAGACTACAAAGTTGAGCCCCTCTGCTGGCCCTCCCACCCCCTCACCCCCGCCTTTTACCTTCCACCTCTCCCCAGCACATTGCCCACTTGGGCCTCACTCCCGCCACTGGAGCCCTCTCTCCCTTACCTCCTCCAGGGGCAGAAGCCCCAAGTCCCTTCCAGGTGGGCCCTGCCCGACCACCCCTCCTCCTCCCACACTCTCAGCCCTGCTTCTCTCCACCTAGTGCCCTGTCTGTTACACTAGACCGTCGGCTGCGAGGGTCGAGAACGTTGTCTCTCTGCTCCCCAACGTGTTCCAAGGGTCTGAATAGTACCTGGCTCACAGAGGTGGTTCAATAAGTATTTGTTGAATGAATGAATAGCTGAAGAAAAAAAAAAGAAGGCTGATGGGCAGAAGTTTGGCAGCTAAGGAATTAAGCCATGCCCAGGGGCTGGGGTGGGGTGGGAGAAGAATGAGCAAGGGGTGGGGGGTTGCACACTTGGCACCTCCTGGAGCAGCCCAGGAGAAATAAAAGGAGCTTGGGAAGGGGGAGGGAACGAGAGACCCGTACTGGTGGGGGATGGGGTGGGGCCTGGTGGGCTCTGCCTCATGGCTCCTGCCTGACCCAAGGGAAACAACGGCAGACAATGCCCTGCAGGCTGGGCCACAATGCTCCCCACCCCCGCCCCCAAGGGGACTGGAGGCAAAGGCAGGAAGACAGGTCACAGCTGGGGCCTCCCCAGGACCCATGGGCCAAGATTCAGGGGTGTCTGCCATCTGCCCATTCCTTCCTGTGTGACTCATGCTGTGTATACCATTGAGGGTGGGAATGGAGGCCAGGGTCTCAGAGGACGTGGATGCAGACTGCCAAGGTCACCTCCAAACCCCACATGCACAGCCAGCACTGAGCAGAGTCCCTGGAATGCATTTCCAAATCCCTCAGATAGCAGGGGTCCCCTTTCTAGCTGTGTGACCTTGGCCAAGTTACTTAACTTCTCTGTGCCTCGGTTTTCTCATCTGAAAATCAGGGCTAAGAGCTCCTAACTCAAGAGTGTTGTGCTGATTAAATGATTTCTTTCCTACAAAGTGCTCAGAATGCAGTAAACACTCAGTGAATACTGGCTTATTTCATTATCATTATGGCCCCCTGAATTCATATTCCTTTTAAACCCCATCATTAGCTTGTGAACAGCCCAAGTGTACAATTTAATAGCATTGCATTTTAGTATTAAAAGCTTTCAGTTTTAAAGCATGGACATTGAAACAAAATCACAATTGCTGGAGCCAGTTTTGGTGCTGCTTTGATTTTTAATTTTTAATTTAAGAGGAGCCTCAAAATGATAGGTGGTGAGACATTTCTCAGCTGCTAAGAAGGGTCCTGGCACACAGTAGGTGCTCAGTAAATGCCTGTTGGTCAGAGAACAACAGATTACAGGTGACCACACTCAGAACAAATTTGCTGGCAAGTGGCCCCGCAGGCAGCCCACTGGTCTGTGGGCTCCCATTTCTCTGGGAGCAACGACCACTGCCATCTGGGTGCCTCCCTGACCACACACACTCCCCAGGACACTGCCCACAACCAGGGCCATGCCAGCAAAGAGGAAGAGATGCTGGGGTGTCCTGATGCTGAGACCCCCAAAGCAGGCCATGGCGGGCCCCTCGCCCTGGGTGCTGGTGATGTCCAGCCCCAAGCCAGCCGCCCCCTGCTCTGGCTCCTCACTCTGATTAATAATCAGCATCTCCCCTCTCCCAAGTGACCTTCCCAGGTTAATTCTAAGGACTCCCCAAGAAGAGGAGCTTTGGCCTTGACTTCAGGCCTGGCAACCTGACAAGGTGTGATGCTATCAGCCAGAACAGATACCTGGATGAATTTACTGCTTAATAAAATGTGGTTAATTTTCCCAGCAGAGAGATGACCATGACCAGCACCAAGTCCAAGAGCTTCCTGGGCTCCGTGGGCATCAAAGGGGTCATGCTTTCTCCAGATTCCCCGACCACAGCTGCAGGCATCACACAAGCACCTGAGCTAACAGAGGACTCACCTCTGCCAAGCATGTCACTTAGGGACCTGTGACGGCTGATCGCACCTGCCCGTCCACCTGCTGGCCCAACCTGAGGAACGCCGTGCAGCCTGGCGGCCTGGGCCTGCTCCCCTGAGCTGGTGCCACACAGCTGGTCCTGCTGGCCCTCCCACTGTCCTCTCCCAGCCCTTCCTAGGGACCTCCCCAGCCCTAGCCCTGATCTCTCTCCTCTCCTTTTCCGGCAGGCATAAAAACCAGAAGCATGTGGCTCATCTCGTAAGTATCCACTCAGTTCCCACCTGTGAGTTTTATTTCCTAGGGAGACCTGGAGCCTCCTCAGGGTGGGGTCCCGGTTTTACCTTTTCTTAGTCCTTCGTGCCTGATTCACAGCTGTTATGCTAACAGCTCCCACCATCCCTGCAGGGCCTTCCTGTGGGTGCGTGATGTCCCAGCGAGGACACCAAGGCTCTGGGAGCTGCCCAGCTGGGGGACAGTAGAGCTGGACTCACACCCTTCTCTTCTGGTCTCAGGAGGAGGGAGGGATCTCAGTGAGGACCCTGAGGGGGGTGGGAGTGATATGGGAGGAGACGGGGAGAAGGTCGGAGTAGAGAAGGGGAAATGAAAGGGACTGTGGCCTGAGGGGGGAGAGGGGACAGTGAGGGCTGTGATTGGGTATGTGACACAGAAATGGAAGATGCAGGACAGAGAGACACAGAGAGAGACAAAGAGATGGAAGCAAAGAGACACAAGTATGACAAAGATGCAGGGACAGGCACAGGGTCAGTGAGACGGAAACATGGAGCGCGACAGAGGCCAGATCTCTGCGTGGCCAGGGCCACGGTGCACTCTCCGCCGGAGCAAACCCAGCCTGGGCCCCTTCCCTGCTGTGTTGGCCCAAGAAGATGGGGAGGAGGGGGAGAAAAGGGGAGAAGGTGGCAGAGGGGGGGACCAGAGGCCAGCCCGAGACACCCCTAGTGGGTGGGCCCAGGTGGGCCAGCTGGCCTGTCCCTTCCCGGCCCACATCCTTGAGCCACATCCTCGGAGCAGCTCACTCCTGAGCCGCCACCTTGGCCAGGCTGGCTGGGTGGGAGGCAGCCTAAGGGCATGAGCAGCAGGGGAGGCTGGTCCAGGCAGGGCAGGGGCTCAGGGGGCACGAGCCACCTGAACTGCCTCCCAGCAGCGGAACAGCGGCCGCCTCCCCTGCTCCTGCTGTGGCTGCGGGCTCGGGGCGGGTATCGCCCTGCACACAGCGTCCTCAGAACCCAGCCGTGGCTGCCCTGAAGATGCCAGTGGAGGGGAGGATGGCAGACTAGGGGGACCGTGGAGCAGTCAGACTCTTAAAGAGAAGCTTTACACAAAACCAATGCTGGCAGCCGAGGCTTCCTGGCACCTGCCACGCACCAGGCCTGCGCCGAGGCCCTGCACACTGCCCAGGGGCATGTGCGCTCTGGAGCCAGAATCTGGGGGCTCTCAGCCGCTCGGCTTCCCTCTTCCAGCTGATTTTGGGCAAGTCACTCCACCTCTGGCTGCCTCCACCCCTCTTCTGTGCAATGAGGATGACCTCGCCCGACTTCCCTGCAGCAGCAAGGGCCGCGGGGTGAGCCTGGCGCGCCGAGCGGGCTGTAGGAAGGCTCCTTAAAGCCAGCCTCGCTCTCTGTGGTCTCAAGGCCTCTGGCCTGGAACAGAGCCTGGCTCAGAGCAGGGCCTCGACAGGAGCACGCAAGCAGGAGTGAGGCAGTGTACGTTCAAACCCTCAAGTGAGCGCGAGGTGGAGAACCCCCCCCATGCCACAGAGGCAGACGTCGAGGCCCTGTTCCGAGGCCACAGAACTAGCGAACGGCACTGCCAAGGGTCAAACCCTGGACTCTCAGGAACCATGGTGCCATTTATCTTTAAACCTTTGACCCTGGAAATTTTCCGTATTTACAAGATACATACAAAAACATACAACTGTCACTCACCTGAGACAGTGGTTCTCAACTAGGGGCAATTTTGCCCCCCAGGGGACGCATGGTAATATCTGGAGGCATTCTGGGCTGTCACGGGTGGAAGGCAGGTGCTCCTGGCATCTAGAGGTAGAGGCCAGGGATGCTGCTCAGCATCCTAGGAGCACAGGCTGGCCCCCCACAGGGAACCATCAGCCCCAAGTGCCTGAGCCCAGGCTCTTACCTGCCCCACCCCATGGCCTGCTCTTGTGGGAAAAGGGGGTTGACTTCCATTATGATATGGAGAGCCAGGAGGGACAAAAGGTCTCTATGAAGGATGATCTTGGGGTGACTTTTGATTAGAAGGGGGGAGACAACAAAAGCTGTGCTTGTCAACACTCACATAAAACTGAGACGACATCATCTGTCTGGGCTCAAAAGGTAGGGCTGCCAGATGGAGAGTACTGGGGGGGTAGAAGGCCCCCAAATACCACCTCCCTTGGCACTGCACCCGGGGAGAACCCCTTTCGAGAAGCGAAACAATGGCCAGTGTTGCACCCCTTCACATTCTAGGTGACGTCCTCCCACCCAGGAGACTCAATGGCCGGGCTGGGCAGGGAAAGGCGGGTGCTCCCCCCGCCCCCCCAGGGTTCACAGCCTGGACCCAGCAGGATGCCACCGGCCGCCATCTCGGGTCCTGGAGCCTGAGGGCCTATCTGGTCTAAGCAGGCTGCCTGAGAGGCCAGAATTCACATGTCCCACTTCCCCGTGGGCACAGAGCAACTGCCAAGACGCGGGGGCTGGGGGCAAAGGCTGGGAAGGGCACCAGCCACAGCAGCCTCAGGCGGGACCAGAGCAGACCAGCATCACAGCTCAGGGAATTGGCCCTCAGCAGGTCCCATCTGCCTGCTCTGCCCAGACTCCAGTTCCCGGGCCAATCCCACTGCCCTGGTGCCAGCTCCTCCCTCCCTCCTTTGGCAAACAGGCACTGAGCTCCCACCCTGCCAGGCTCCGTGCTAGGCACTTATCCACCCCCACTGGACCGGCCCCCACACAGAGGAGATTTCTTTGAATCTCTCAGAGTTGTACTCAAATCAGCTGATTTCACATAAAAACCTGAATCCCCAATCTTTCTTCTTTAAAATAGCAGAAGACTGGCATAAAGATAGACACATCGATCAGTGGAATAGAATTGAGAATCCAGGAATATACCCTCACCTATACAGTCAACTGGTTTTTGACAAACCTTCCAAGCCCACGCTAATGGGGAAAAACAGTCTCTTCAACAAATGGTGTTGGGAGAACTGGATATCTATAACCAAAAGAATGAAAGAGGACCCCTATCTCACCCCCGATACAAGAATCAACTCAAAATGGATCAAAGATCTAAATATAAAAGCC
>JAKSZT010054404.1:1163095-1216524 GCA_026826555.1 Tolypeutes matacus | reverse complement strand
AGATCTAAATATAAAAGCCAGGACCATAAAACTACTAGAAGAAAATGTAGGGAAACATCTTCAAGACCTTGTAGTAGGTGGTGGTTTCTTGGACTTCACACCCAAAGCACGTGCAACAAAAGAAAAAGTAGATAAATGGGACCTCCTCAAAATTAAACACTTTTGCACCTCACAGGACTTTGTCAGAAGGGTGAAAAGGCAGCCAACTCAATGGGAAAAAATATTTGGAAATCACATATCTGATAAGGGTTTAATATCCAAGATATATAAAGAGATGTTACAACTCAACAGTAAAAATACAAATGACCCAATTAAAAAATGGGCCAAAGACTTAAATAGACATTTCTCCGAAGAAGAAATACAAATGGTGAAAAAACACATGAAGAAATGCTCAACATCACTCATGATTAGGGAAATGCAAATCAAAACTACAATGAGATATCATTTCACACCTATCAGAACGGCCAGTATTAAAAAGACAGAGAACTACAAGTGTTGGAGAGGATGTGGAGAGATAGGAACACTTCTTCACTGTTGGTGGGAACGCAGGATGGTACAACCACTATGGAGGACTGTTTGGCAGCTCCTAAAGAAGTTGAATATAGACTTGCCACGTGACCCTGCAATACCACTACTGGGTATATACCCAGAAGATCTGAGAGCAGTGACATGAACAGACATCTGCACACTGATGTTCATAGCCACATTATTCACCATTGCCAAAAGTTGGGAACAACCCAGGTGTCCATCAACAGATGAATGGATAAACAAACTGTGGTCTATTCACATGATGGAATATTATGCAGCTGTAAGAAGAAATGAAGTTGTAAAGCATATGGCAACATGGATGAATCTGGAGGACATTATGTTGAGTGAAGCAAGCCAGACACAAAAGGACAAATACTGTATGAATGCGTTACTATGAACCAAATATATTGTGTAACATATTGTTTGATTAAAAAAAAATTTTATATGTATCCATTACATTTAATTGAAAAATGTATATATTTACTCATTTGTGTTTACTTTTTAGTTTTGAATTGTTTATATTTTCAATTATTAAATCTACAAAATAAAGTTAAAAATAAATAAAAATAAAATAGCAGAAGGTCAGGTCCCTCTGGACCTTTATTCCTGCCTGGAGCCAAGTGCACCTGCCTCTTCTGTTGGCCACAGTCCCCACCCAGCCCCTTTGCTCTACCTGGTCCTCGTAGGTGTTCAGATTTGCAACCTCAGGAGTGTGAAGAGTATGAGGCTCTGAAATCAGCCCCATCTTAGCTAAAAATGTCCTCACTCCTCTGAGCCTCAGTTTCTTCATCTGTAAAGTGGGAATAGTAGCAATACCTATATAATAGGTGGGCAAGTAAAGTACTAGTTTGCTGCCCAGAAACCCCTGGCTGTTGGCACCAATGTCATCATAATTCCCATTACTAAGTCAGAGGTTGCTCCCGAGAAACTCAGTCAAGGGGAACAGATGAAAGCACGGACAACTCCCCAAGACATGTAATGAAGTGGAACGAACAGGAACTGGGGCATCGGAATCCAGGTGACTCCGCAGAGGTGACCTGGGCCTGAACAATGAATAACACTGCCAGGCAGAGAGCAGGAAGTGTGGTCCAGCAGGGGGCAGTTTGTGCAAAGGCCGCGGGCAGTGCCCACCACCCCAAGGGTGTCCAGGCCCAAGGAGGCCTCAGATAGTGGCATGGTGTTGGGAGAAGATGCACTGAGTCCCACCAGCCGGGGGAGGCTGGGGTCCCTCCAGCCTCAACAGAACCTCCTCCCCCACCCCCTCAAAAAACACAAAAAACAAAAGCCTTCTTGTCAAGAGGAAGTTCCTCTGCATTCACCCTAAAAATTTCCACAAGAATGCAAGGTTTAAAAACCAGGAGGCGATCCCAAACCAGCCAGCCAAGAGCCCCTGCCCCTCCCCAGCTTCACATGTCGCCCAGGATGGCAAGTGAAACAGGTTAACGTGTCAGGACTGGGTAACGCACTGAGAGCAAGTTGGGGGGAAGTTGGCGAGGTGGGGGCTGGGGACCCAGGCCGTAGTTAAACCCGGCCAAACGGCCCTCCATTGTGGCGTTAATATCTGCCATCTGCTCGCGTTGCACTTTTACCGCAAGGGCTGATGGGGGCAGGAGGAAAAGGCAGGCAGGCTCCGGCCGGAGAAGGCGCTCAGGAGCCTCCTCCTTTGTGAGGGCGCCTTGCTCGCTGCCCAGGCAAGCCCAGGGGAGCCCCAGAGGCACAGCCTCCCTCCTCCAGGCACTGGGGGGTGGGGTGGGATGGGCGGCCAGGGGAGCCCGGGGAGAGGCCCGCGGGGAGAAGGGAGGGGAGGGGACGCCAAGTTGGGCAGTGACGACTCCTACAGGCCGAGCCTGGGCAGGCAGCTCCTCCCACAGCCTCCGTTAAAGCCCATGAGCCCCCCACCCCACCCCACCCCACCCCACAAGGAGAGAGAGGCGGGCGGGCGCCCTCCTCCAGCTCACCACTGCCTGGAAACCACCCCCAGAGAAATCTGGGGGACCAGCTAGGGCCACCGCAGCCTTGAGGGTACAAGGACTTAAGCCCATTCATACTAAGCAGATTTCTGCTATGTGCTCAATAGGGACGGAAGCGCAAATGCCATCAGGCAGGTACTGGGGATGGGTGACGTGCCCAGATGGTGGCTAAGCAGAAGCAGCAGTACAGATCCCATGTGAAGTTTTATTTTTTTTTAATTTGGCAACTACTTTCTAACACACACACATCCCAAGCTGGTCAAAGAACATCGGTCGGTGGCTGGTCCAAGGATCTCTGGTTTGCAACCCTGGCGGTGGAAACTATAATCCTTGGGGGTCGGATGTGGCTCAACTAGTTGGGCGTCCGTCTCCCATATGGAGGGACCCGGGTTCGATCCCGGGGACCTCCCGGTAAAAAAAAAAAAAAGAAACTATAATCCTTGCCCTTGGGAAGATCATGGAGGGAGGGAACTCACTGAACAAGGTCAAACAAAGCTGGACTCAAATCCTGGCTCTGCCGCTTGTGTTGTGACCCTGAGTAAGTGAACAGCCTCGGGTCGGTCCCTTGTGAGCTGAATAACGATGCCTCCATCTGGGGTTGCTGCGGGAAGTTATGCCAAGACGCCGAAAGCCCTCGTCTAGGCAAGGTGCTCTGCACGACTGCTGGCTGTTAAGTCCTGCTGCTGCTAAGAGCAGAAGGGTTCCCGCTGGGTCTGGTGCAAGGGAAGGGAGAAGATGCCCATCCATCTACTGCCTGGTCCCAAGTGGCCTTGAGGGGGCGGGGCCTGTGGGGTACAAGTCATCAGCCTAAAATCTGAAGCTGGAAGTGCTAAGGGTGTGACCTACATTTTTTTTTCTCACACAGTGTTCAACATTTAAAAAATCAGATAATGTAGATTCATATAGACATACAGATGTTCAGATTTCCCCCCAAAATAGGAAAACCTGTTCATGCTAAGTCCCCGTTTCTGCACGGCTGGTGCTGAGCAATCTCCACACCTTTAGGTGAGGTCTGGGCTCTGCGATTTGCCACAATCCCCACCGCTCCCTACAGTTTCACACTTGGCAGACTAACTGGTGTGTTATTCCGCCTGCCCCACGGACATTTGTGGGGTGAGCGCTGCTACAGCAGGAAAGTGGTACATCTCACACTGTTTTCCCCTGTGCTACTCTTCTCCAGAGCTGCCCTTTCTTCTCCCCTAGCTCCTCTGCCCATCTTTCCACTGAGGCACTGATCAACCATGCCCCTTCAGGCCCAGGCAGCCTCGCTCTGTGCGGGAGTCAGGACTTGGCCCCAGCTGGTTTGCAATTAGCCAAAGAGCCTTCTTGGAAAGCACCACACTTCTCCATCAGAAAAATTAATCAAAATGACACCTCGTGAACAAGATGTTTTGGCTCAGCAGAAAACAAACAGTGGTTTACAACAAATTAGTGAGGCCTGCTCCACGCCTCTGGGCACACAGGCCAAGGGGAGGGTCTGGCACGTTCGGTACAAGCCTCTGGCAGCCACTGGGCCGTGAACAGGCCTGGACCACACACCTGGCGTGGTCTCCCCATGTACTTATGAGGGCCCAGGGCTCAGGCGCCTCCAGCTCCATCACACACTTTGCTCCCACGCAGGCCTTTTAACAATTTCCAGATGTAAGGAGTCCCTGTGTGAAGGAGCTGGGCTGACAGCCATTGTAGGATCAACCTCCTCCTCCTCGGGCAGGGTCTCCAGGACCCCAGCCCCTCGTCAAGGAGACCTGAGCCCTCTACCTGGAGCCTCTTTTCTTTCCTCTCCTTGCATAAGGGCCCCAAGACCTGGCGAGGCATGGATTTCCAGTGAGCTCAGGGTACAGTATGAGATGTTTCTCCAGCTAGGGAAATTTACTCCTAACAAGTGAATCTTGTGGCTTGCAAGACACCCACGTGCCCTGCTCAGCTCTTGTATTCAAGTCTCAACAAGATGTCCCAGACTCTGAACAACAACCTTAGCTCACTGTAGACAGTGAGTCCTGCTACTTCTCCAAGTGAAGCAAATCTGATCAGGTCACTCTCCTTCTTTTAACCTTCTATGGCTCTCCATTCCCCTTAGAATAGAGTTCAAATTCCTTTGCATGGCCTTGCGGCCCTGTGCGTTCTGACCTTGTCTCTCTCTACTCTCCCCCTCACTCATTTGTTCAGTCAGTCTGCACTGGACATGAGCTCCATGAGAGAAGAGATGACAAGTCACTCCCAAGGCAATACGGAATAGAGTTTAAAATGTGGTTTCATATCCTGATGCCCAGCTGTGTGACCTTGGGTAAGTTACTTAACCTCTCTGTGCCTCTAATACCGCATCTGTAAAATGGGGATAAAAATAGCACCTACCTCATGGGGTGCTGTGAGGATTGACAAGTTGAGAACAGAGCTGGGCACAGAGCACGGCTCACTCTCTGTCGGCTGCTGCCACGCTAACTACTCTCCACCGCATGATTCGGCCATCTGTCCCAGGTCCCTCCATTATTCACAAGCAAAGCTGGCTTTCCAGAGCAGCCAAAGCTCCCTAAAGCCTATACTCACCTCCTCTCAGAGTTCCAGTCTTTCTCTTCCTTTTTATTCCCATTGCCTCAGCCCAGGCCCTCACCATTTTGCATCAAATCCCAACTAGCTCTCTGACAAGCAAAGGCTTTCATGACCTTGGCCAGGCCAGAAAATTTATAATTAAACTATCTGAGGCTTATAGAAGTTAAGCAACTTGTCCAAGGTCATGGAGCTAAAAAATGATCAGATGGGGTCTAGCTACAGTGGAAGAGAGACACCATTCTTAGTTAAAATCTTAGAATATCATAAGAATTGATAAGAAAGTATAAGCTAAACCTTTTATGTAATACAGCATGAAAATGAGGATTTCTGTACCGTGAAAATACACACATTGCAACATGGAAATGTGTGCGTTTCTGCGCCTCAGCGCTGAGTTCCCAGGGCACTGGGTTGGTGCTTGGTCTGTAGAACTGACAATAAGTCTCTCAGGCTCAAGGTCAGAGGGCAAGGGCTCCCTAGAAATGGTCTATGGGTGTCCCCAGGCCGACTTCTCCACCTCAAGGGTCCCTTGAAGGCAGAGGGGGAAACAGTAGGGTGGGAAGATGGAATCTAGTGTTGTGACATGTGGGTAGCCCAGGGGTGCCACCCAACCAGGGCTGCCTGCCTGACCCCTCGGGCCTGGGTCTGGCGGCTCCCGCCAGCCTGGGCTGGGGAACCTCAAGGGAAAGCGCAGAAGAGAAACCAAAGCTCTCTGAAGTCCCCCACCCAGGGGCCCTCAGGCTGAGGTAGAGTCTCAGGAGCAGGCCAAGGAGAAGAGCTCCCAGTGGATTCTACCCTCAAAGCACCGACCCAAGGGTGAGGCAGCAAACACCAAAAAGAAGCATCCCCACCACCACCACCACCCCAGACCATGACTTGAGACAGGGAAATCCGAGAATCCAGATGGAAGAAACTGAGAACCATCTGGGTACTCTAGGAGGGCCCTGCCTGCCCAAACAGTGGCTCCCAGGCTCAGAAATGGCCCAGAAAGACACAGCAGGGCGAGATCACACCAATGCCGACCCTGGGCTTCACGAGTTCGAATCCCCGCCACACGCTGAAGGACCTTGGGCAAGCAAAGCAGCCTCTCAGAGCCTCGGATTCCTCCTCTGTAAACAGGGATGTGAACCAGCCCTACATCAGGTGCTCCTAATCCCACGCGGGACACGCCCACAGGGCCGGGGCTCGAGCACACCACCGCAAAGGCTGCCATCCTACAGGGGCCCTCCAGCTGTGCCCTGCACCACCTCCCCTCACACAAAGCCCTCTTGGGGGCCAAGATCAACACGCGGGGTTGCCGAATGACTCACCACCCCCTGGCCAGGACGCGTTTCCTGGAACAAGTCATCACAGGTAGGCTGGGGGAGGGGAGGGGCTTGCCAAGGCCCCAGAGGCCCCGAGTCTGGCAGAGGCGAGAGGGTGCAGGTCCCGGCACGCCCCAGCCACACCCTGGTGGGACCCTGTGGCAGAAATGGGGTGAGGGAAAACCCAGCACTGGACCCCCCCAGCCTGGGGCACAGCGCCAGCTCTGACAAGACGTGACTCCAGCCTCAGTCGCCACCTCTGTGCCAACCCCAGGGGACGGTTATACAGGTTAAGGAAAAGTGTGCAAACTGCAGAGCCCAAGGGTCCATCATGGGCAGCCAAGGTTCCCTGTCCTTCTGCCCCCTAACGTCCTTGTAAAACCTACAGTGAGCAGAGCACTGTGTAACTGGGGCTCTAGTCACCCAGGAAATGGGCACCATAACTTGAGGTAGAAGAAGACAAAGGAAGTAACTAACTAACATTGTTGCTGCAAGGCAGAGAGATCAAGTTCATCTGGAGAAAGGGCAATCCCAGAAGGCTTCTCACAGGAGGTTGCATTAAGTTGGGCTCTAAAGGTTCAATAGGAGTTTCTAGACCATGAGACCTGTGAGGCTACACTAAATGCTAGTAACATACCACCCTCCAAATTATGACAACCAAAAATGTCTCCAGACATTGCCAAATGATCCCTGGGGGGTGTGTGTGTGTGTGTGTGCAGAATTGCTCCCCTCCCCAGTGGAGAACCACTGGACTAGGCAATCAGATGATGTGAAGGAAAGACAGGCTGTGTCTTAAACATCAAAGGTCTCAATTGCAGAATCGTTTTTCATCAGTTGTAGGGCAACAAGGATACTTCCTTCCTTTTGGAGTCATTTAGAGGATTCCAGGAAAGCAGAACTGCCTCTGGAAGGCTGGATGTGCCTCCACCTCCCCGCCTCCTGTTCTGCTCGAGGCTGACTCACACCTTAGGAAGGAAGACCTGGCCAGGATACAGATGTCACCCTGAGGATGGTCCTTGGGTGCCAAGGACGGGACAGGAGGCAGGGGCTGGGTAACCCAAATGGACCGTGGTGCTGAGCACACAGCAGGAGCTCAATAAATGCTGAACTAGTAAGTGAGCAGGCACAACACAGAAGCAAAGCGCAAGAAGAGATGCACGCGGGAAGAAAAAGGCACTTCCCAGCCAGTCGGCCGGCCCTCCCTCAGCCAGCAGGGCAGACACTGCTTCCTGTCTGCAGAAGTGAACTGTTCCCTTTCAACTCCGGATTCCTGCGCCCCTCGCCCCACTCGGGTCTGGGGAGGACGTGGGGAGGGGCTGGAATACTCACGTTCCTGAAGGAGGGGAGCCCGGAGGAGCACAGCCACCTCTGCAGGGCCCGTGGGAAGGGCCCGTGGTCCCACTCGGCCTGCAGCACGTGGGCTTCCAGGAAGGAGACGTGGCGCCCGACCATCTTGACGAAGGCCTGGCAGGGAGAGGGGAGAAGGAAAGACGATGCCACTCTGCCACCGACTGGAGCACACTCCTGGCTGTGGCCCCTCGGCCTGCGGAGACCAACTTGCTGTCCTCCCAGGGGGCCTGACCACAGCAGTGACGGCTCTGGGGCGGCCCTGGCCGAGCCTCTGCTCATTCCTCTTGCTTCCTCCCCAGTGACCCTACTTCTAGCCTCCATTTTACAAGAAGGAAAACCAAAGCTCAGAGCAGCTGGGTCACCTGCCCAACATCACACAGCCAGGAAGTGCAGGGAGGGGACCCAGGGGCACACCTGTCAGATTTCAAAGCCTTTTCACTGAAAATAGATATTTTGGAAACTGCCAAAATGATCCCTTAAATAGTTGATTAATGTATATGGGGGGGGGGTCTCAAACCCTGAAGCCTCCAGGGGCCAGGTAGGTAACAAACAAGGGAAGAGGGTAGAGGGGGTTCTGGGGTGGACCCGAGAGCTCAGTCCAGTCGAGAGGGACTGCTCAGCTGCAGCCCTCAAGGGCAGAGCTTCCAATTAAAAAAGAAGACAAAACTCTGGAACACACTGGGTTAGAGTCCAGTTCTACCCCCCACTAGTTGTAGGCACTTCATTTCTATTCGCCTCAGTTTTCTTATCTGTGAAATGGGGGTGATAATACCCACGGTGCTAAGCTAGCTAGGAGACAGCTCGAGAAATGTCAGCTAACATCTTTTAACAACAACAAAAGACATTCAGGTTTTAGGCAAACCCTCCAGCATTTGTCAGAGTTAAATCTTAGCCGTAAACCTTATTCGCCTCCCGCCTCCCGCCAGAATGCAAGTCCTGAGCCCGGTGCCGAGTCAGCACTGTCTGCTGCTATAGGCCAAGGTCAAGCGCAGAGCCTGGTCTGCGGGGAAGGGTGAGCTACACAGTGGCTGTCCGCCGACTCAAGGGCGGTCGGGCGGACTGACTGGCTGACTGACGGACGGACTGACTGACAGGGCGCATCCTTAACGAAAAGACACGGACGGGTCCAAGATGGCAGCGCTGTGCCGCTGCCGCCCCGCCACGTCGGGGCGGGGTCGTGCCCCGGGCCCGGGCCGCCGCCTCTGACCCGGGCTGAGCCCGCGCCGAGGCCAGCTCTGCCAGCGAGGCCCGGTCCTCCCCTTCCTCCAGCTTACGTCCAAGCTTACGCCGCCTGCGTAGTACCCGCCGCGGGGCCGCGAGCGCCGCCGACGAACGCGGAGGCTGAAGCGCCTCCAGCTGCGGGCGCCGCGCAGGCCCGACGCGGCCCCAGCAGCCCCGCAGCCGCTGCACGCGGGGCTGGGGCGGAGCAGGGGCGGAGGGGGCACAGAAAGGGGGTCCCCAGCAAACCTCAACCCCTCTGACGGCTGGGTGTTGGAATTATGGGTGATTTATTTTTTCTCTTCAATGAAAATGTGCTACTTTTATAATCAGTTGGAGGGAGGGAGAGAGGGAAAGAAGGGGGAAGGAAGGAGAAAGAGGAGGGACAGCGGGAAGGGGGGACGGATGGGAGGGAGGAAGGGAGGAAGGGAGGGGGAAGGGAGGAAAGAAAGAGAAGAAAGCCCCATTGTTAAAAAAATGTGCTTGGAAGCACTGAGGCATGTGAACGCTTCTGCTGAAGTCCTCCCCCCACCCCCCAGATTCACAGCAGGGACCCTGCCCAGAAACGGGGGCCAACCCTCAGCATTTGGGGGCAGTCAGGACCATAGGCCCTTGCAATCCCAGCTCCACCACCTCCTACCTCTGTGGCCTTGGGCAAGTTACTTCACCTCTGTGCCTCAGGTGCTTTTTCTGTAAAATGGGACTAATAACAGGACTTTCCTGCTGCTCAATAAATGTTCACTTCTATTATTAAAACTAATAAAGGGCCAAGTTTGGGCCTAAGAGGTCACCCTGTGGTTTCCAAGCCCTCTACAGTAGGTCGCACTGAACTGAGAGCAGGGTGGCCTTGGGCTCTGGAGGCCCCTGGCAATACAGTGCCCCCCAGAGACTGGGAAGGGTGGGTACCGTCCTCCAGATACTCACCCCCTTCAGCCTGTGGGACACCACAATAGCATCCTGACCGAGCACTTACGCTGAGCCAGGCGCTCGACATAACTCCTTTCATCCTCACAATGATGCCACGAAGGACAGACAGTATATTCCCAATTTACAGAGGAGGAAACTGAGACTCTTAAGAGGTTCAGGGAGCTCCCTGAGGGGCAGAGCTGAGACCCAGGCTGTCTGGCTCTGGAATCCATCCTCCCTGATACAACATTTTTATCAGTTAGGGTTCTTACCAGTTCCCTAAGTTTTATTCTTCAATACTCACATGTTCCACACAGTTGGAAATACCTATTCTCCCATTTGCCTCAAACTCTGTCACTCTTTTGGTTCCCTTTAATAGAGACCCCACTACAGAGAAATCTCTCTTTACTCTAAGGCAAGCAACAGAGCAGAGGAATAGATTCAAGGCAGGTACCATATGGCCTCAGGTTTGGTGAGACTCTAGGGCAGAATGGGGACTGTGGCAGTTGGACATTCATACCCCATCGAAGGGAACATGGTCAACTCCAGCCAACTGGCCCAGGAGAGAATGGGGGTCTGGGATTGGTTTTCTAACACCTGGCTGCGTGGCACAGTCCTGGCTCCTGCTAGCACCAAGTCTGCAAGCTCAATCTAAAACACAGTAATGCTAGTGAAAACGTAAATGGTGCAGCTGTTGTGGAAACAGTTTGGCAGTTCCTAAAAAGACTTGCCACGTGACCTAGGTTTTACCCATATAAAAACACACATCCACACAAGAACAAAAATATTCACAATAGCCAAAAAGCGAAACCAAATGTCCATCAACAGATGAATGGAGAAACAAATTGTCATATAGCCATACAATGGAATATTTGGCCATAAAAAAGAATGATGTTCTGGTACATGCTACAAAATGGATGAACCCTGAAAACATTTTGAATGAAAGAAGCCAGACCAAAGGGCCACATACTGTATGATTCTATTTACATGAAATGTCCAAAATAGGGAAAGCCATAGAGACAAAAAGTAGATCAGTGGTTGCCAGGGGCTGGGGTGGAGGGAAAAATGGGAGTGACTACAAATGGGTACGGGCTTCTTTCGGGGGTGTAAAAATGTTCTGAAATTACAGTGATGATGGTTGCACAACTTTGTGAATAAAATGAAAACTGCTGAATGGAACACTTTTTTAAAAAGTCAGTTTGGACTTTACCAGGGAAAAGAAACTAGCTGTCATCCCCTTGCATGGGCCCCAACTCCACGACTTGGCCCTATATGGTCAGTCCCTGCCCATCACTCCAGCCTCCTCCCTTTCCTGGATCTCCACACCTGCCTACAAGTGCCTGAGAAGCCTTGCTCTTTCCAGCCTCAGGGCCTTTGCACAAGCTGTACCCAGAATGCTCCTTTATGCTTCCCTCCCCAAGCTCACTCCTCCATCTTTCAGGTCTTAGCATAAAGGTTGTACTCTCAGGAAGCCTCCTCTATTCTCCTAGGTCTGGTGAGATGCCCATACTGGGTCTAATAGTGTCTCTCAAAAATTCATGTCCACCCAGGACCTCAGAACGTGACCTCATTTGGAAATAGGGTCTTTGCAGATGAGGTTATACTGGGTTAGGGTGGGTCCTAATCTAACAAATGGCATCCTTACAAGAAAAGGGAAATTTGGGCACAGAGACACAGGGAGGCGGCCATGTGGCGGCGGAGGCATTGGAGCCATATGTTGACAAGCCCAAGCCGTGGAATGCCAAGAGTTGCCGGGGGCACCCAGGAGCTAGGAAGGGGCCGGGAAGGATTCTTTTCTAGAGCCTTCAGAGGGAGCATGGCCCTGCCAACACCTGGTTTCAGACTTCTGGCCTCTGGAACTGCAAGATACTACACTTCTGTTGTCTGTGGCACTTTGCTACGGCAGCCCCAGGGAAATGAAGCAGGGTCCCCACCTGCGCCCTGGCAGGGCCGTGGCACACTCCCACCCGGCCGGCTTCCTCCTCCCTCATCCCACAGGCCATGAGCAGGGACGGGGAGCTGGCCCCAGCTGTATCCCCAGCACCCATCTCTGCAGAGCCACAGGTAGCACTCCATAAATGTCTGATGATATTGATAAAAGATTTGGGTTCAAGAACCTGGCCAATCCGTCCACTACTGCTACCCCTATTTTATAGATGGGGAAATAGAGGCTCAGAATTTGCTCTGGGTCACACACTATGAAGGAGCACCAGGATTTGAACCCCAGCAGTCCAAGCAGTGTTTCTCAACCAGGGGTGATGTCCCCAGGAGACATTCCTCAACGTCTAGAGATATTTTGGTTGTCACAACTGGAGAGAGGACGCTACTAGCATCCAGCAGGTAGAGGCCAAGGATGCTGCTCACACCCGACAGAGGGTTATCGCACCCAAAACGTCAACAGTGCCGAGGTGCCCAGAGCTAGAGCTGGCACTCTAACCACTAGACTACTAGCAATTCAGTGGTTTCCTACTCAGCATAAAGGCCAAGTTCCTGACCTTGACATCTAGGTCTGGATAACTCAGCTCCTGCCACCCAGTTTCTCTAGGCCCTCCTTGGCTCATGTCCTGCCTCCCCAGAATAAATTCCCCACCCCCCAAAAGCATTCACATGCTGATCCCAGAACCTGTGAATATTACCTTACACCTTACAGCAGGTGCAACTAAATTAGGCTCTTTGAAATGGGAGGATTACCCAGGATTAGCCAGTGGGCCCAACATACTCAAAAGGTCTTTAGGAGGAGGCAGGAGTGTCAGAGTTACAAAGAGAAGATGTAAGGACAGGGCAGAGATCAGAGAGCAGGGAAGGTGCTACACTGCTGGCTTTGAAAATAGAGGAAGGGGCCACAAGACAAGGAATGCTGGAAGCCTCTAGAAGCAGGAAGAGGCAAGGAAACAAATTCTCCCCTGGAACCTCCAGGAAGACTCAGCCCTGTTGACACCTTGGTTTTAGCCCTGCAAGACACATTTTGGACTTCGGATATCCACAACTGTAAGATGATAAATTCATGTTATTTGAGGCCACTGAATTTGTGGTACTTTGTTGCAGAAGCAATAGGAAGCTAATGCAGTCATGCTTTGTTGAGTGTCTCTCCTGGCTGGAACGCAGCCGTGGTCTGTACCCGTCTTTCTCACTGCTCTATACCCACAGTAGTGCGTAGTAGGCCCTCAATAAATGTGAGTGGCCTGAAGGCTAAGGGAAGAATTGGGGTTCAGAGCTACGCCAGCCCAGGCGAGGCAAGCATCAAGGCCACAAATCAACACTTTCTTTCCTCTGTCAAATGTGTGGAATAAAATGCAAATGAATCAGCTATTCCAAGGGCAGGGTTTTAATTATATTCCTGCCTCATTCTTTGCTGACAAGAATGTTAATTCTCTAACTCCAATGCCAACTGCCATGCTCCCCGCCCTCTGCAGCTTGGAGGGACCCACATGTCCTCTGCCCAAGTGACTGCCACCAAACTGCAAGCACCTCCCAGGACCCCATGCTTTGTTGTGGACAGAGCAGGAGCTGTGCCAGGTCACCCAGGTCGATTAAGAGCCTGGGCTCCAGTGGATGTGGGTTGGAGGCATGGTGTCACATAACCAGCAGTATGACCCCCAGAAAGTGGTGACTTCTTGGAGTTTCTGCTCTTTCTATGGGAAATGGGGACAAGGAGGGCAAGGAAGAGGTGAAGATGGGGTGAGTCTTAGCCTGGTGCCCAGGCACTTAAGAGGGGAGTGGTGAGATAAGGCAGTGGAGAGGCAACAGGGCATGGTGGGGACTGGGGCAAGTTGAAGAGCATGTGCCCCATCAGAGGGCAGCCACCACCCAGCTCTGCCCATTCTTGCAACAACGCCACAAGAACACAAACCAGGGGCTGTGTGTTCATTTCCCAGGGCTGCCGTAAAAAAAGCACCACAACTGGGGGCAGGGAGGGGGCAAAAACAGCAGAAACATCCTCTCTGGAGGCCAGAAGTTCTAAATCCAGGAGTCAGCAGAGCCACGGTCTCTCCAAAGGCTCTAAGGAAGAACACTTCCTTGCCTCTCCCAGCTCCTGGCAGTGGGCTGGCAATCCGTGGCGTTCCTTGGCTTGTAGCCGCAGCAGCTCGACCTCTGCCTCCACCTTCGCGTGGCCTTCTCCCCTGGGCGCCATCTCTTCCGTCTTAGCACACCAGCCTTACTGGATTAAGGCCCACCCTACTTCACTATGACCTCATCTTCACTTAACTCATTCCATCTGCAACACCCTATTTCCATATAAGGGCACATTCTAAGAACTGGGAGTGCAGACTTCAACCTAGCTTTTGGGGGGACGCAATTCAACCCATAACAGCCAGGAAATTCCTATTTCTCAATTTCAGTTATCTCCACGTGGGGCTTATATATCTAAGAATTCAGTAAACTATACTTCAGATGTGTAGAATTTATGGGTACACATCTTTATACCTTAAAAAAAAAAACAGATTAAAGTATTAAGGAAATATGGCTCCAGGGTTATCAGATCTGAATTTTCAAAAGAAGCATAAAATTCAGATTTTTATATAAATATCCCAATTTTGAAATGTGAGAGACAAATTCCCGCTGGTCATATGGTTTTTAGACACCATGTGAGGGTAGAGCCCTTCACCACCAACCCCCTCCACTGAGTCTAATAACACCTAACACATGCAAGGCCAGCATCAGCATCTTGGAAGAGAGAACAAAAGAGCCAGAAAAAATTCAAAGAACGCTCAGGATCCCGGACACACCTCAAGCCGGTCCACTTTGGCATAGATGCCACTCATTGCTGCCACTTTGGCCTTAAGGAGTGGGATGTTTTCCTCCAAGATCTGCGAGGTATCACTCCTGATCTGCAAGAACAAAACAGTTCATCAGTCCTCTGCCCGCCACTGCACCCTCCTACCTGCCTCGGGGGGTCAGCAGGGATCCATGCAGACCCTATGGACAACTCAGACGCCTGGGGGGCATCCTGACCAAGGAATGGCCCAGGAACAAGCCAGGGTCCCAGATGGATACCAACCTCACCCCCTCTCAGACCTGGAACTGCCCAGACATTATGTACTGAACCGCAAATTAATGTTTCCTAGACACCCAGCAACACCTGTCCAAACTAAGTACCTTGGTTCTCTAATCCATGACTTGGAGCCAAAGGAAAGAACCAAACCTCTTCTCTACACCAGAGTCGAGGTAAGTCGAGTTTGCATTGCGTTGGAAGTATTACTATTAATGGGCTAATAATATTCATTAATAATGCAACAAAAAGCACAGCTCTTGCACATCAAGGTGCTTCCTGCCCACAGGCTCTGGGCTAAACCCTTCCCAGGCACCAACTAACTCATTTCCAGTTCCTAGCAGAGGCCCCAGCTAAGTGAGCCGTGCCTGGATTCCTAACCCCCAGTCATATAATAAACGTCATTCATTTAAGCCAATACATTTTGGGGTGATTTGTTACACGGCAATAGATTACTAACATGGGATGACAACTCAGTACAACATTTTAATTTAAAAAATAGTTCTTAAAACTGTGCCTGTTTTTCCTTCGCTTTCTGCCTAGGTCTGTGAGACTTCTCTGTGGCTCTCGTGGAATTCTGCTCCATGGCCATTCAGGATGACACTTGCCCCTTGCCCCAGGCTTCCTGGCATAGCCACACTGCTATCTCGAGGCCCTCATCCCACGGCTCTGCGTGGCTAAAACCAGTCTCCTCCATGGCCTCTCCCCACCCCTACCCTGGCTTCCTCCTTAGCTCACGGCACTGCCATCTCCCCAGGCACCTGGCTCCAGGCCCAGTGTCCTCAGGAAGCCATTCCTTTCCCCTTCTCTGGTCCCACAAGGTCAAACATCAGCCCCGAGAGGGTGGGATCTGACCTCAGGCTGCCTGGCCACAAGCCCCCATCCTGCCCTTCTTCACCATGACCCCAGGCAAGTCCCCTTGCCTCCCTGTGCCTCAGTTTCCTCATTTGTAAAATGGGGATTGTACTAGTGCTTCTCTCACAAGGCTGCTGGAGGAATTCAATGAGATCATCTATGGCTAAACATAGCCCCAGATGTGCCTCACGTGGTCTACTAAGGGTTAAGTGTTTTAATTTGACTTAATTTCTAATGTTAAAATTCAAGAGTGGGGCGGTTGTGGGAAGATGGCAGAGTAAGACTCTCCAGGAATCAGTCCCTCCACCACAACTACCATTAAGCCAGTAGGAACTGTCTGAGTCAACTATTTTGAAACTCCAGAGTCTAGCAGGACACTGTGCAGCATCCAGGGAAGAGCAGAAGAGGCTGGTAACCTGCGGTAAATACAGGTGACATCCACTCTCCCTGCAGCCACTACCGCTGCCCCTCCCCCAACATCACAGCAGGCAGCAACGAGTTCCTCAACCCCTGCCCCCGGTACAGCCTGCTGGTGCCAAGGTGGGATATAAAGATAAAAAGTTGGGATATAGGGAAGCGGCTGTGGCTCAATCAGTAGGGCTCCCGTTTACCATATGGGAGGCCCCGGGTTCGGTTCCCGGGGCCTCCTGGTGAAGGCAAGCCCGCCTGCACGGCGTGGTTAGCTGACCCAGCAAGCACAAGCAGCAAGGGGGGGGATAAATGAATAAATAAATAAAATCTTTAAAAAAAAAAAAAAAAAAGTTGGGATATACATTTTTTTGAATGTCCCAATCTGCTAATTATATTTTGTTTTGTTTTGTTTTGTTTTTGTTTTTTTCTTGTTTTTTTTTCCTTCTCTTTTTTTTTTCCCTGAGTTTCCTTATGTTTGTCTCTTGCATGTAAGCTTATCATAGTTGTTTCTTTTTCCTAGTAAGTGTATTTGATTATTTTATGGACTACATGTTCATGGAGGATTTAGATCACAGAAGGGTTACAATGGGTACTGCAGGGGATTATTGGTGGGGGGTGTCTGGGAGGGGAGATTCATGGGAATTAGTTCATCCGAATATACATGAAGACATGGTCACGATGGGTGGACAATCACACAATAAATGAGGGAATCTGAATTCCTAGCCTGGAGAGCTCTGCCACAGTCTCCAAGGAAGCAGCAATAGTCCTCTGAGTGCAGGGACAGTGTCTGTCAAGAGGATGACCCACTGATGTGTTCTTTTTATTGATGACTACTCTTGTGAGTCTTTGCTCTTATAACTGAAACTTAGCCTGCAGTTGTGGGGTGCCTAAGGGTTGCCACCTGAGAGCCTCCTTGTTGCTCAAATGTGGCCTCTCTCTAAGCCAAACTCAGCTTATGATTGCATTACCTTCCCCCCAATGTGGGACATGACTCCCGGGGATGAGCCTCCCTGGCAACGAGGGATTAATACCAAGTGCCAACTGGCAACACAACTGGAAAAAGACCTTGAATAAAAGGGGGAAAAGGTAAAGACAAATGAGTTCAAGTGGTTAAGAGACTTCTAAGAGAGTCGGGAGGTCATCCCAGAGGTAACTCTTACGCACACCTCAGTAGGAGCTCATAGAACATCTAAGTGCCTATCACCCCACACAGAGGGGCTCCTGAGAGCTCTGGAGACACCCAGGTCCTATATAAGTGGGGATAGCCCCAGAGACTGATGCCTTATCAGTGGGCTCTAATTTGGAATCTGTGCTCCTGAGAGTGACAGAATTGGACTCAAATAAGTCCTCCCTGCACATGGTTCATCAGTCCCTTCTATTCAAACCTATATGTGATGCAGAAGTTTTTAGGTATACTTCCAGAGACTGGAGCCTCTGGCCTACCTATGTGCCAGGTGTGCGTGGAATCTCAGTGGAGCTGCAACTCCTACCCTACAGCTCAATGGACTCATCCAAGTCACCTGGCGAGGAGACAACGATGGGCAATGGCCATCCCAGGGAACGGAGAGGGCCTGCATCTGCAGGAAGGATCATCCCACCCACCATATCCATGGGATATAAGCCCTCTCTCACTTGGAGGTGGAGTGGACATCACCATCCCAGTCCCCTCAGGATTGGGGGAAGAACTATGGGTAGAGTGGACTTGATGGTATTCTGTTGTACACATATGGTGATTCTAGCAATGGAAGAAATTATAACAATGAGGTGAAGCCAGTGGCCACTTGACACTTTTGGGGCAGGGAGGGGACGAGTAGTTGAAATACAGGGGCTTCTTTGGGATTTGGAGGTTGTCCTGAGTACCGTTGTGGCAACGGATGTAGGCCATTTTAAATCAGCACACACCACTCAGAACTGTGTGGGAGAGAGTGTGGTCTACAATGTGAACTGTGGTCTATGGTTGGTGGCAAGGCCCCAGGATGTGTAAGTCCATTGAGGGTGGTGGGCCACACTTGTGGGAGATGTTTGTGTGGAACGTGGTGGGAGGTGTGGGGGGTGGGCAACATGGGAATCCCAGGGGGTTCTGTGTAATATTTTCGGTAATCTAAGCACCTCTTAAAATATATTTATATATATATAAATAAAAAAATAAAAAAAATAAAAAAAAAGAAATATATAATAAAGGAGATAAACATCAAAAAAGAAAAAAAAAAAAAAAAAGTTGGGATATAAAGTTCCCTGAAATCTGGGGGTGTGTGGTCAGTCATCAACCACTGCTTTTTTTTTTTTTTTTTTTTCCTTTCCTGCTGATACTGCTTTTGATCAGCTACTTTAGAGTGCTAAGGGCATAGCTCTGATGGTGCCCACTCTTCTAACTGGGCAAAAGGGGCAGAGGAGTCTTAAAAACAGTACCCGTCCTCGAAACTACTGAAAGCAGTTAAAGGGCTGTATTTATTGGACAAGTGCTGAATCAAGAAAACATGGCTTCACAGAGCCATAGGAGAAGCTTCCGGCAACCTGGCAGGCCCCTCCCTCACCCCCTCCCCAGGGCAGTGTAGAGCCACAAGAACTCCCTTTGTGGGTCCCTAGTCTTTTCCGGCTAGGAAGGACTGAGTTGAGAAACAAACACCACCCCCCCACCACCCCCTACCCCCCCCCACCTCACCCTGCCCTCCCAGAATTTGCACTCCAGGCAAAAGTAGCCTGAGAACAGGTGAGTTGGGTGACCTGGAGTAAAGGCTTACCTGCTTAAAGTCCTGCAGAGGAACACCTGGGAGAGGGAGAAAGTGTTTCCTAGGGAATAGAGGGGGCACTCGAATTTCTGTAAAGAGGGCAATTCCTAAGGTCACTAGCAAGCACAAGACCAGGCAAGACACAGGCTCAAAAAAGACAGGGAGGGAGGTGGCTGTGGCTCAGTTGGTTGGGCTCCCATTTACCATATGGGAGGGCCCAGGTTCGATTCCCGGGGCCTCCTGGTAAAGGCAAGCCGGCCTGCGCAGCATGGTGAGCTGACACAGCAAGATGACACAACAAAGGGAGACAAGCAGACACAGGAAAACGCACAGCAAATGGACACAGAGAACAAAAGCAGCAAGGGGGGGGATAAATTTAAAAAAATAAATAAATAAATCTTAAAAGAAAAAAAGAGACAGGGAGGACACAGCACTTTGCATTCGCATTGAGCAGACCTTCTTGATAGCAGGGCTGAATTCTGAGGAGGAGCAGTCAATACAAAGCCAATCTGCAAAGACAGTAAAAGGTATTTATTGCATTGGTTTATTTGATTTTGTTAGCTCCTGGCACTCCAGCAAATCTATGTCATATCACTAGCTGGATACAAACTTAAGGAACAGACAGCTCAGAGACTAAATCCCAGAGTTTACATTTTAAAATATTAAAATGTACAGTGTGCAAAAAAAGATTACAAGACAAAGAAACAGGAACTGATGATCCATCCAAAGGAGGAGGATAAAAGTCCTAAAACACCAATGAAGAAGACCAGACTGTGGACATACTGGATAAAGACTTTAAAAAAATGATCTTCAATAAGCTCAAGGAGATGAAGGAAAATACAGAGAATGAACTAAAGGATATAAGGAAAAAATGAATGAACAATATGAGAATCTCAATAAAGAAATAAAATTTTAAAAAGAAACCAAGCAGAACTCCTGGAGTTGAAAATCATAATAACTGAAATGAAAAATTCCCAGGAGGGTTTCAACAGCAGATTGTACCTGGCAGGAGAAAGAATCAGTGAACTCCCAGACAAGATGATTGGAATGAGTCAGGCTGAGGAACAGAAAGAAAAGAATTAGGAAAAGTGAATAGCCTGAGAGACTTGTAGGACACCATCAAGTATACCAATATACGCATTATGGGCGTTCCAGAGGGAGAAAAAGGAGAGGAAGGAGAAGGAACAGTCAAAAAAAAAAAAAAAAGAAGACAAAAAATTGCCCAAACTTGGCAGAAGACATGAATATGCACATCCAAGAAGCCAACCAACACCAAGAATGATCAACTTAAAGAGAAATACACCCAAACACATAATAGTCAATCTGTTGAATGCAACTGACAAAAAAGAGTTCGGAAGGCTGCAAGAGAAAGCAACGTGTTACGTACAAGGGAGTCCCAACTAGACTAAGTGCTGATTTCTCATCTGAAATCATGGTGGCAAGAAGGCAGTGCACTGAAATACTTAAGGTGCTGACAGAAAGCAACTGCCAACCAAGAATTTTATATGCAGTGAGACTTTCTTTAAAAAATGAGGGAGACTTGGGTCCTGGGAGGAGCCATTAGCCATAAGGATAAGGACAGTCCTTTTAGACATAAAATTCAAGACTATAAATTGCTTATACACACCTCCTCTCACTGACTCTCACAACAGTAGAGAGAGCAGAATGAAAAGATGAAGATGCAAAAAACAATGTCAGGGCGGAGCAGGTATAGCTCAATGGTTGAGTGCCTGCTTCGCGCGTACAAGGTCCCCGGTTCAAATGCCAGCACCTCAAAAGAAAAAAAAAAAAAAAAAACCAGAAAGAAGGAAGACTTTTTTGCAGGCAGTGGAAGAATTAGAACTGGAACCCATAAGAAGATAGGGAAAAAAATAAGGAAGAGATTAAGACAGTCCCAGATAAATAAAAGCTGAGGGAGTTTCACCACTAGACCTGCCCTACAAGCAATGCTAAAGGGAGTTCTTCAGACTGAAAGGAAAGGGCATTAGACAGTGGATCAAAGTGGCAACAAGAAAGAAAGAACTCCAGTAAAGTTAACCATATGGGTAATTACAAATGTCAGTACTATTATATTTTTTAGTAGGTAACTCCATTTCTTACTTTTAATAGGTGCTAAAATGCAAATGCTTAAAAAGTAATGATAAATCTTTGGTTTGGGACAATATACAAAGACATAATTTATAACAAGTACATAAAAATAGGTGTGAGGATGGAGGGATATAGGAACAGTGTTTGTGTATACTATTGAAGTTGATAACAAATAAAATGATAATATATTTAAGATGTTAAATATTAACCTGATGGTAACCACAAAGAAAATATATGAAAAAAATATATCCAGAAAGAAATGAGAAGGGACTCAATATGGTATAATACAAAAATTAAAAAATGAAAGTAGGCATTAGTAGAAGAAATGAGGGTCAAAAATGGTTTAAGACATACAAAGACAAATAGAAAAATGACAGAAGAAAGTCCTGCATAATCAGTAGTTACTTTATTTATTTTTTATTTTTTATTTTTTTTAAGATTTTATTTATTTATTCATTTATCCCCCCCTTGCTGCTTGTGCTCGCTGGGTCAGCTAACCATGCCATGCGGGCGGGCTTTGCCTTCACCAGGAGGCCCCGGGAACCGAACCCGGGGCCTCCCATATGGTAAACGGGAGCCCTACTGATTGAGCCACAGCCGCTTCCCGTTTTTTTTTTTTTTTTTTTTTTTTTTTTTACAGTAGTTATTTTAAATGTAAATGGATTAAACTCTACAATCAGAGAGTTTATTGGCAGAATGGATAAAAAAGCATGACTCAACTCTATGCTATTTACAAGAGATCCACCTTAATTTCAAAGACATGAATAGGTTTAAAGTGAAAAGTTGGAAAAGAATATACCACAGACATAATTACCAAAAGAGAGCTGGGGTAGATATACAAATAACAGATAAAATAGACTTTAAGGGAACGGATGTGGCTCAAGTGGTTGCGCACCCGCCTCCCACACGGGAGGTCCCAGGTTTGGTTCCTGGTGCCTCCTGAAAAAATAAAAACAAACAACAAGCAAAACAAACGAAAAACCAACTCAGGGGAGCCAATGTGGCTCAGTGGTTGAGCACCGGCTTCCCATATATAGGTCCCAGGTTCAATCCCTGTGCCCCGCTACCCCCCCCAAAAAAAGACTATAAGTCAAAAACTGTTTTGAAGGACAAAGGTCATTATATAATGATAAAGAGGTCAATTCAATAAGAAGACATAACAATTATAAACATATATGCATCAAACAGAAGAGCCCCAAACTATACAAAACAAATATTGACAGATTTGAAAGGAGAAATAGACAGTTCTACCTTAATAGTAGGACACCTCTTTCGATAATGGATAGAATATTCTAGACAGAGGGTCAATAAGGAAATAGAAGACTTGAACAACACTCTAAACCAACTAAACCTAATAGACGTATATAGAACACTTTACCCAACAGCAGCAGAATACACATTCTTCTCCAGTGCACGTGGATAATTCTCCAGGATAGACTTTATGTTAGATCTTAAAACAAGTCTCAAATTCAAAAATCTTGAAATCATACAATGTATCTTCTCTGACCACAATGGAATGAAAATAGATATCAACAGAGGGAAAAATGAGAAATTCACATGTGAAAATTAAACAATATACTCTTTTTTTTTTTTTTTTTTTTTTAATAAAAACAACCCCACAGCATTTATTGTGATCTGGTAATAATATAAGGGTAATCAAAAACAGTATGATCAATTGTTTTACAACTATACTTCCAACAAAGGACACCTAAAAAACTGTATTGACTTCTCAACAACTTGTCACTTCATTTCTAGTTGGAAACAGTTTGTAGCAGAGTAATATCTCCTTTTAGAATGATCCGACCCAGTTGTTTTCTTGACTTTGTTGTAGAATGAATCTCTTCTGCATCATCTAATACGAGGTTCATGTACTCATCAAAACCAATACTACACCCCTCTATCCGCATATTTACTTGCTCATAGAGCCACACCTGAATCTGGGATCTATTTTGCAAATATCTGAAGATGAGGTTGATGGGCTGCACCACCACCTTCTGAGCTTTTTGGCCCTGGCCATGGTAAGCCACGGTGGAAGTTCACAAAGACCGCACGAAACAGCACGACACCTCAAAAAGCAACTTTCCCAGTATACTCGTAAATTGTACCCAAAGCGATTTACAGATTCAATGCAATCACAATCAAAATTCCAAAAGCCTTCTTTGCAGAAATGGAAAATCCAATCAAATTTATACGGAAGGGTAAAAAGCCCTGAATAGCCAAAGCCATCTTGGAAAAAAAAAAAAAAAAAAAAAAAAGGAAGTTAGAGGACTCACATGTCCCAGTCTTAGAACTTACTACAAAGCTACAGTAATCAAAACAGCATGGTACTGGCACAAGAACAGACAAAGAGACAATGAAATAAATTGTGAGTTCAGAAATCAACCCTCACATTTAGGGCCAAATGGTTTTTGACATGGGTGCCAAGTCCACTAAATGGGGAAAGAATAATCTCTTCAGCAAATGGTGATGGGAAACTGATGTCCATATGCAAAAGAATGAGAGAGGACCCCTACCTCACACCATATACAAAAATCAACTCAAAATGGATAAAAAAAATAAATATAAGAACCAGAACTAGAAAAACTCCTAGAAGAAAGCATAGGGAAACATTTCAAGACTTTGTGTTAGAAGCAATGGCTTCTTAGACTTAACACCCAAAACAAGCAATGAAAGAAAAAAAATAGATTAACAGGACTTCATTAAACTTTAAAAAAATAAAACTCTTGTGCATTAAGGGACTTTATCATGAAGGTAAAACAACCTGTACAATGAGAAAAATATTTGGAAGCTGCATATCCAATAAGGGTTTAATATCCAGAATATACAAAACAAACAAACAAACAAAAAAACCTTTAACTCATCAACAAAAAGACAAACAACTCAATCAAAAAATGGGCAAAAGACTTGAATAGACATTTCTCTAAAGAAGCTATACAAATGACCAAGAAGTATATGAAAAGATGCTCACCATCATTAGCTATTAGGGAAATGCAAACCAAAACCACAATGACATGCTATTTCACACCCACTAGAATGGCTACTATTTAGGGGAAAAAAAGGAAACAAATGAAGAGTGTACTAGAGTAGACTTCCTGGTATTCTGTTATAGACATATTGTGATTCACACAATGGAAATAATTACAACATTAATGTGGAGCCAGTGGCCACTGGATGCTTTGGGGGCAAGGAGAGGGAAAAGCAGGGAGAGGGAAAAGCAGTTGTAATACAGGGGCTCTTTCAGGACTTGGGAATTATCCTGAGTGACATTGCAACGACAGATATAGGCCGTTTTATATCAGCATATACCATGCAGAACTGTGGGAGAGAGTGTGGTCTACAATGTGAACTATGGTCCATGCTTAGGGGTAAAGCCCCAGGATGTGTATATCCATTGCAGGTGATGTGCCACACTAATGAAGGATGTTTATGTGGGAGGTTGTGGGAGGAGTGGGAGGTAGGGCATATGGGAATCCTTACAATTTTTGAGTAACATTTATGTAATATAAGTATCTTTTAAAAAATAAAAAAGTGGTCCTTCCGCAAATGCAAAACACTGCAGGCATCCCCAGTTTGTACCAGGGATTTGTGAGGCTGGAAAGCAGCAGCTTGCTTGGACTCCCACAGCAGCTTCCTAACCTGCCCAGACTCCACAACACAGAGAGAATTTTCTGCAGTGTTCACCATGTCTCTTCCCAGCAAATAACTGCTCTGCTGGCAACAAGAGAGATGACCAGGCATGATGAACTTCCTGAAGGAAGGACCCAACCCTTCTCAGAAGTAGTCTTGAACTAAAAAGAATAAAACCTGAATCTGATGACATCTCTAGTGCTAACTCCCAATTTACAGGAAACACACAGATAGAGGAACACGTTAAATGTCACTATGGGCATGCAGTCTGCAAAATCCAGGCTGTGAGAAACAAATGGCCAGGTTTCTTCAATAACAAAATGCAAGGGAAAAAATGAGATGAGGGGAGCCTATGAATTAAGAGACTTAAAAGAGCAGAATTTATGTGGATCCTGAATGGAATAAGCAAATTGTTGTTAAAAAAAAAACAAAAAAAAAGCCAGAAGAAAATGAAGGGAAAGAGGACACCTGAATGGATATTTGATGATGTTAATGAAATAATGTTAAAACATTTTAGATGACGTGGTAGTATTGTGGTTACGTGTGTGTGTGTGTGTATATATATATATGTGTGTGTGTGTGTGTAATTTCCCTCCACTTTGTGTGTGTGGAAAGTCTCTATAATAAAATTTTTAAATTAAAAAAAAAAAAAAAAATGAAGAGGATGTGGAGAAATAGGAACACTCATTCAGTATTGGTGGGAATGTAAAATGGAGTTGCCACTGTGCAAGGCAGTCAGGCGGTTCTCCAGAAAGTTAAATATACAATTACCATATGTCCTGGTATATTAGTCAGCCAAAGGGGTGCTGATGCAAAATACCAGAAATCTGTTGGCTTTTATAAAGGGTATTTATTTGGGGTAGAAGCTTACAGTTATCAGGCCATAAAGCGTAAGTTACTTCCCTCACCAAAGTCTGTTTCCACGTGTTGAAGCAAGATGGCTGCCGATGTCTGCAAGGGTTCAGGTTTCCTCTTCCTCTTAAGTCTCTGTGATCCTAGCTTCTTCCAATATCAGCTGTAGGCTGGGATAAGTCTCATCTCTCTTCCCGGGGCCTCTGCCATGTTTAATGGAGCCTTCTCTCTTTCCTCACGTATCTGTTTCTCTGTGTGTTTACTTCCCAGGGCTCCAGCATTCAAACACCCCAGCTAACTCCTCTGCCGTGTCATTTTCTCTGAGTCCCCGCCCACCAAGGGGGTGGGGACTCAATGTCCTACTGACGTGGCCCAATCAAAGCCTTAATCATTATTTAATCAAGCAAAAGTGAAATTTCTGAATCCAATACAATCTAATATGCCCAGAGAAACAGACTGATTTACAAATACAATCCAATATCTATTTTTGGAATTCATAAACAATATCAAACTGCTACACTTGGCAATCCTACTTCCAGGTATATAATCAAAAGCAATGAAAGCAGGGATTCGAACAGATATTTGCACACTGATGGTTCATAGCAGCATTATTCACAATTGCCAAAAGATGGGGGCAACCTAAGTATCTATCAACCGATGAATGGATAAACAAAATTGGTATATACACACGATGGTATATTATTCGGCCATAAAAAGAAATGAAGTTCTGATACATGCTGCAACATGGATAAACCTTGAAGACATTGTGTTGAGTGAAATAAGCCAAAGACAAAAGGACAAATATATTATCTCACTGGTATGAAATAATTAGAATAAGCAAATTCATAGCGTGAAAAACTAGAATATAGGTTACCACTGGTCAGGGTGGGGGTAGGGAATGGGGAGTTAATGCTTAAATTGTACAGAGATCCCCCTTGGAATGACGGCAAAGTTTTGGTAATGGATGGTGGTGATAGCGCTGAAACATATCTGAATGTGGTTAAAAGATGAAATTTTATGTTGTACATATGTTAACAGAACAAAAATTATTTTAAAAATCCAAAGAACTGGAAAGCGGATGTAGCTCAAGTGGTTGGGCTCCTATCGACCATATGGGAGGACCTGGGTTCGATTCCCAGGTCCTCCTGATGAGGGCAAGCTGGCCCGCGCCTGCGGGGAGCTGACGGCCCGCGCCTGCGGGGAGCTGGCACAGTAAGATGACACAACAAAGGGAAGACAAGCAGACACAGAGGGAAAATGTGCAGCCAATGGGAAGAGAAAGCAGACAGCGAGCACAAGCGGCGTTGGGGTGAGGGGAAATAAATTAAAAAAAAAAAAAAAATCCAAAGAACTATACAGCACAGTGAACCCTAAAGTAAACCATGGACTATAGTTAAAAGCACAATTATAAAAATATTTTTTGTCAATTTCAACAAATGCACCACACTATGCAAGGTGTTAATAATTGGGTGGTATATGGGAACTTCATGCTTTATGCATAATTTTTCCGTAAACCTACAACTTCTCCAATAAAAACAATTCAAGTGGGGCTCCTAGGAGAAATGGCTGATTCCAGGGCAGGAACAGAGGAAATATAAAATGAAGTTGGGGCTTCTTGTAGGACCAGGAAAGAAGTGCTCAAAAAACAAAAAGGGCATGTTAAAGGAACACAGGAGCCAACTTGAAAGACCTCCCAATGGCCAGAGCCAGAACAATCTGAGCCACAGTATAAAAAACATAATATTGTGTTATAACCTAAAGTATAAAATAAATATACATGTGTCCATGGTGATATAGATACATAGATATAGATATAGATATATAGATACAGATATAAATGACTGAATAGAGTATGGAAAAGGGAAAATAGTCACTTGCAATGGAGAAATCTGCAACCACCACTTCAACCAAGGGATCAAGGTCAACATCACAGTGAGGCCATGTGGATATCACGTGCCCCTGACAGCATGTGATGAGAAGGGCACCTCTGTGGCAGTCTTTCCCACTCTCACTATGAGAAAAATACCAAACTCAAATTGAGGACTTCCTACAAAATACGTGACCAGTACTCCCCAAAACTGTCCAAGTCATGAAAAACAAGGAAAAGACTGCCACTGACCAGGGGAGACTAAGGAGATATGACCATTTAAAGCAACGTGGTATCTTAGAAATACCCGGATCCTGAAATAAAAAAAGAGGACATTAGCAGAAGAACTGGTGAGCTCCAAATGAAGTCTGGAGTTTAGTTAATAGTAAACATGCCAATGTTGGTTTCTTAGTTTTGACCAATGTCCCACAGTGAGGTATAGCTGATGCTATCGATAGGGGAAACTGGGTGAGGAGGAAATGGGAGTCCCCTGTACTATCTTTGAAACTTTTCTATAAATCTACAACTATTTTTTAAAAATCAGGTGATTAAGGCAAGATTTACAACTTCTCTCGAAAAATCAGCAGCTTTGGCAACACTGGGGCTGCATCTCCTCATGCATCAAAGGCTGGGGTTGAGCAGCAGCCACCCCCTCTTGACAGGGCATGAATGCCCCATTTCCACAGTCTCCACTCCTCCCTACTGCCTCATACCTGGCCCCTTAAGCTCATCTCCATGCCCTGCGTGGCTCCTGCAGGCACCTGTATTTGTTACCCTGCCATAGGAAAGTCCTCTACATCGCCCCCTTTCTTCTCCAAGGCTGAATTTCTAGAGAGAGAAGCCCATCCCTCAGCAAAGCTAAACTCAGAAGAAAATTACCATTATGCAAAAAAAAAAGCAGATAATGAACTTGGTGGCAAGGTCAGACTACAGTGGAAGGAACACAGATCTTTTCTTTCTGTTCATCTCTAAAGAACCAATTTAGTGGGGGAAAAAGGGAGATCAGGAGGAGGGTTTGGTCTTCCCAGCAGCCAACACGAGTGAAAAGAACACTGGAGAGAAGAGATTCAAGGAGCACTCCCCTGCCTCTCTCTAAATCCAAAGGAATGGAGAAGCAGAGATGGTCTGTGAATGAGCAGGAGAAGCCCTCTCTGAAGACGCTTCTCCACCAACTGGAATAACAGGGGCAGAGGCGGAACGTAATCCTTAGGGGCCAAATGACCCCCAAAACTTTCTCTTGGCTCCACCAGGGCTGGGAAACCAAAGGGAAACTTGACGGCTGGATACCATCAGCCCCATCAAAAGGGGCCTGAGATCAACAGGCCACACCTCGGGCACTTTTGCCATGTCCTGGGAATGGACTCTGGGAAGCAGGAACTACTTCATCTTCAACCTTATTTTATGGGAAATTAAGGTTCAGAGAAGCTCAATGAGCAGGTCCACAAAGCCAGAAAGTGGGAGACCGAAGACTCCAATCCAGGTTGGTCCAAGGTTACCCCTCACACGAGAGCTCTGCAGACATGTTCTATGGGCCCATCCATTATCAGCCAACATTATATCCAAAGAACCAAAAGTACAACCAAATTAGGTGCCGAGATCTAAAATTCAGGACATTTCCCTTAAAAACCCAGATTTCTGGCTTCTTGTGGGGGAAAAAACAAAACAAAACAAAACAGACCTGGCACACTGAGCCCATGTTCCATCGTGTGGCAATAATTGACTAGAGCTGGGTGACAGCTGCCACCTCTGGTTAGCCACAGTCCCCACCATTCCCTAGAGTTTTCCTAACATGGAGTCCATAGCCACCCTGTGCACTGTTCTGCTTATGGGGTGACAAAAGGAAAGTGCCTTTATTCATGCCCAACCCCCTTTGCCCCACCATGTCACCCTCTTGGTCCCTGAAGGCATCTGAGTTGGCACACTTTACACTACACTCTACTGAGAGCAGCAAAGAGATGTCAGAGAGATTGTTTTTTGAGCCTTTGCCAGGACAAATCCCCACCCAGGTTTATTAGCCTGGGGGTCTGGCAGACCCTTCCTCAGCCTGTTCTCCCACCTTCCCAGAGCTGGTCTCCGGAACCCAGATGTCTGGGAAGCAGGCTGGTGCTGAGGTCATCATAGAGCAAAGACACTGTCTGGGACAATTCAGGGGCCCTAGGAAGGAAAGCCAAATGCACTTGACCCAGGAACACCCACCAATGCCAAATGCAAGTGCTGGGTGGAGGCCAACAGGAAACTTTCACCGTTTACGTAAGCGAAGTAAGAGCCTGCTCCCTGCCAGAAGGGGGGCCGGAGACCACTGGGGTCTCAGAGACCAGACGAGCTGCCCACACTCCAGGGAACGCTGAGCTGGAAGGCCTTATGCTTACTGTGGATATCATCAGCAACACGGCCCTCTGGTGCTCTGATAATGACAAGGACGTTAGTTGCTACCATTTATCAACCTCTTCATCTGTAGCAGGCACTGTGCTAAGTAATCATTTTTAACTGAGTATAAGTGACACTGTCCATGTATAAGCACACAGCTCAGTGACTTAACATGAGTTCTGGGGGTCTTTCAGTCCCCCAAGAATTACATGAGTTAACTACTACGCAGATCAAGCACATTCTATCATCCCCTAAGGCTCCCCCATGCCTCTTCACAGACAGGACGACCCTCCTAAAACTAACCACTACTCTGACTTCTCATTTTAGAATAGTTGTGCCTATTTTTGAACTTCATATCAATGGAACAATACAGAACGTATGCTTGTATCTGGCTTCTTTTACTCAACACCATGTTTGTGAGAATCATCCATGGTGCTGTGTAGAGCAGCACATTCTTCTTCATTGCTGTATAGTATTCCAGCGAATAAGTAAACAACAATTCACCCATTCTATGTTGATGGGCATTTGGGTTGTTTCCAATTTGGGCTATTATGAATAAAACTGCCATGAACTTGTACACTTTCTGTGTATGAGTCTTTGTGTGGACCCATGTTTTAGTTTCTCTTGGGTAGTTACCTGGGATTAGAATTGTTGGCATGTAGGGTCTGTTTAATTTTATATGCAACTGCCCAGCCCTTTCCAAGGTGGTTGTACTTTTTTGCATTTCCACCAGCAATGTATAAGAGTCTCAGTTCTTCCACATCCTTGCCAACACTTGGCATTGTCAGTCTTTTTAACTTAGCCATTCTAATGGATATTAAGTTCACATCTCTCCCTCATCTATTCATCACAATAACACTTTGGAGGTGGATACCATTTATAGTGGATTAAAAATAGCCACAAATTCTTTTCATCCCTCCCATGAAGGGCTGGGGTTTATGTTCTCTCTCCTTGAAGCTGGATGAGCTATGTGACTGTTTTGACCAATAAAATACAACAGAAGTGACACTGTGTCAGTTTCCTCGGCAGCTTCCACTTCCTGTCTCCTGGCCTCTGGGGGAGGCCAGACTGAGCAAGGCAGGTGGAGAGGCTGTGTGGATAGGGAGCTCTGCCCATCAGTCCCCTGCTATTGCAGCTAACCCATCCAGGCACCAAGTAAGTGAAGGAGCTAACCCGGACATTGCCACCCTAGCAGGTGCCACATGGCTCTGACATATGGTCTCAGACCTGCTGTCCCAACCTTCTCCACCCATCCAGGTCTTCCCAGCAGGGATCCCAGACATTGCAAAGTAGAGACGAGCCATTCCCTCTGTGCCCCGCCCCGCCCCACATAACAAATTGGTTATTGTTTTACCACCATTAAGCATGGGGGTAGTTTGATGCAGCAATAGATAATCAGAACCATTACCTCCATTTTACAAAGAAGAAAATAAAGGTTCAGAGAGGGAATGTGACGTGCTCAAGACCCCAGGTAGAAAGATTTAGAACTGAAGTGCCAACAATTACTATTATCTCAGGTCAAAACAGGTCCCAGGCACAGGGCATTGCTCAAGAACAGGCAGGCAGAGGACTTAATATGTCAGCCAGGAAGTGGAACTGTCACCTCCAATAACCTGATTTGATCAGAAATGAAGCAACTCCTCTCTGAACCACGCAGCACAAAGCCTGGCTTCTCTCAGACTGCTCATGTGACCAAACAGTTCTTCCGAAGGCCAAGGTGAGCACCCTGGGGCCTGACAGCGGTCCATGGGGTGGCATCACTTGCTCCTGGAGGTCCCCACCCATGCCTAGCTTGGAGTTTAAAGCAACTTTAAAGGGAAAAGGAGGTTCCAAGCCAGGGCTATTTCTTAGTTTCTTCTGATAACAGGATGCCTCCCTCTGCAGCTGTGGGGTCCCCTAACACATGGGCACAGAGACACCAGGTAAGCCAAGGAGCAAGTGTTGGGGGCAGAGAGATTTCCTTAAGAAAAATGGCATCAGCACACAGCATCGTTGCTGGGCCACAAACTCTAATGCCTACAGGTGTCTTGTCCCCCCATATGTGAGCAGAGCAGGCACATCCACACTTCGTTTACACGTTACACACACTGGAACAGTCTTCACTTCCACAAGGATGCATGTGTCATTTTCTGAAACATGGGACCCCCTTGGTTTGGCTTTATTCTCCCTCTTTCAGCAGAGCCACAAGGACAGAGAGAGACACTCCATCATAAATGCACAAGCACATGATGGATGTAGCTGACTCGTGGCTGTGGAGTCAGGGAGGCCCCTGTGGGGAGCAGTGGGGGCCGAGACAAGCTGGATAGCACATGCGCTGTCTACAGGGGATGGCTGCTATGCAGCTCCGGCTGATGCTTGCCAGGTGGGAACAAATACCCAAGGGAGCCCAGATCTTTGCTTCTCCAAGAGCCAAAAATCCAGATTTTTCATATGAAATTCTAAAAATGCCAGCAGCTAAACCCCACCCCCCACCACCTTTTTATTTCTGTTCAGAAACATCCTAGAAGCAGGCCCTTTTCTGGAAACATCTTGGATGCAAGCAGGATTGGGTGCTCAAGTCATGTCTTTGTGACCCCAGGGGTAGCATTTTTACATAAATGCACCTCCAGGCTTCAGGCTAGGCAAGGACTCTCAGATGCTGCCTGCAGTCTTGGGCCTGCACAAGCACAGACTTTGTCCCACGGGATGCCCTGAGGTTTTTGAAGGATAGACAATGTGGCCTAGCTCCACCTATCCAAGCCAACTCCAGCCCCACGCTTTCCTCTCAGGCTGGATGGTGGGTCCAAAGAGCACCCGAATGGATGATGGGACTGGGCCTTGAGAACAAAGGTGTCCCTCGGATAACTGATATGTGCAATCTTCCAAACCTGGCTTCCCTTCCTTGGGCCCCACGTCCTCCACCCTGGGCCTGCCAGACCATACCCGCAGGTTTCCTCGCCTGTGCACAGGCTGGTCTCTCTGCCTGGAGGACCCCCCTCCCCATCTGCTGAATTCTTTCTGTTCCTCCTTCAAGCTGCAAATTCTCAACTGCTCTGTGGGGTCTTCCCAATTTCCCAGGCAGAATTTAACACCTCAGCTCTGGGACCCCCTTGCACCTTGAACACACATTCCTGACAGCAGTTAAACACTGGAAGAAAATTCTTTGTACATAAACCAGTCTCCTCCAATAGACTGGGGACCCAGTGGGGGTGGAAACAGATCTGACTCTGATTGCATCCTCAAGCTCAGCATGGGACCAAGTCAGGAGAAGGTGCCCAATGTTGGTGAATGAAGAAAAAACTAGGGAAGCGGCTGTGGCTCAATAGGTTGGGTTACTGTTTACCATATGGGAGGCCCTGGGTTTGATTCCCGGGGCCTCCTGGTGAAGGCAAGCTGGCCTGTGAGGCGAACTGACGGCCCACGCAGGTGCAGCAAGATGATGCAACAAAGGGAGACAAGCAGACACAGAAAAACGCACAGCAAACGGACACAGTGAGCACAAGCAGCAAGCGGGAGATAAATAAATAAATAAAATAAATCCTTAAAAAAAGAAAAAGAAAAAACTAGCCTGGTAAAAGCCTATCTTGTTCACCAGCTCCCACCTGGACCCACATCTGAACTAAAACACTGGCTCACAAAAGGGAAAATCCACACAGGTCCTCTTGGGAACGTTCCTCTCAGGTACACTGCTATGTCCCCAGAGGCTGGCACAGGGTCAGTGTCTGTGGAATGAACAGGGATGTCATGGTGCCCTCCACGTCGGGTGGCTTCAAGGGAAAACGAGATGATGCATGAAACACACTCTGTACCATGTTTGGCCAAAGCAGATGTGCAATAAATGGCCGGGGCTATTGTTCTTGTTCTTCCCCTTGGGTTCTCATAAATGCCTCCTGGGCTTCCGGTACCGAGTTTTGCAAGGGCACAAATCTGAACCTCTGGGCCCAGCAGAGCAGGCTTCTTCCACTCCAGAGACAGTCAGAGCCTCGCCACAACATGGAGTTCTCCCCCTGGGGTCTCAAGGCAAAAGCCTCAAACCTGGGTGGCTGGTTTACCTATTTTTAATAAGCTTGGGAACTTCTAGAAAATTCTTTATCTGCCTCTACGGAACCCACACCTGGCTGGCAACAATCCTGAGAATGCAAGGATCTAGAGGAGATTTTTGAGAAAATGTGGGGTGGAGATCTTGACTTCTGAGCCTAAGGCATTGTCTTCCATCTTTTTCCCCACCAAGCCAAAGGGATTTGATTCAACAAAACAGAGTAGGATGCAAAAACTGAGAGAGCAAAAGGATTCCGGAAGGAACTGATGCCCAACCCCACCACAGGCTAGAGTCTGGGCAAGAGACTCCTCCTAGGCCTCACAGGCCTGAAGCCATTTCCTGACCGTCTCCATGTTTGCACAGCGAACTGCACAGAGCCAGAGGAAAAGTTAAATATAGTCTTAGCATCCCCGCTGAAAGGCTCCCCGCATTGGTGCCCGAGAGTGCCACCTGGTGGCCCACTCCCAGCTCCTCTATGGAATAAAAACCATCTTGGGGGAAGGACGTTATCAAGATGGCCGCCTCAGGAAACACTTGGGGTTTTGAGAGAGAGAGAGAGAGAGAGAGAGAGAGAGAGCGCGCAAGACAGAGAATGTGTGTGTGCGTAAGAGAGCGAGGGTGTGTGTGTGTGTGCATGCGCGCACATGGTTTTTCCTCTCACCGCTGGCTGCTGCCCCACTCCTTCTGGTTGCTAAATCACTACCAAAATGGCTTCCCCAGAAAACACTGGGAAGGGGCTGAAGTCTGGCCGGGGCCTAAATGCACGCCTCCCAGGCAGACACTCACCGTGTCAGTCAGGCTGCAAAACTCTTCCAGCCTGAGGAGCATCCCCTCGATGGTCTCCTCCACCTCCTTCGCCTGAAAAGAGACAATATCCTGGAGATTAGCAAGTGGTTTCCAGGGAGACAGGTGCCCACTTTTTTTTTTTTTTTTTTTTTAAAAAGCACAAAGTATTAGGATTATGTGCCCAGTATCTTCTAGACCCCCTTTCCCTTTTCAGACCCTCGGCAGCCTTGTTTGAAATAGCAGTAAACAGACAATTTTGACACCCACTGACAGAGGACTGGTTAGAGTCATTGTGGAATATCCACTCTGTGTGACTTTCAAAAAAGCAAAATATATTTTTAAGTACTGACAGGAAATAACAAATCTGCCTCGTATCATCCCCATTGTACAGATGAGACAGCTGAGACTCACAGAGGGGAGGTAAGCTGCTAACAAGTGGTAGAGCCATGACTCGAAACAGGTTTGAGTTCACACCTCAAAGCCTGCTCTTATAAACACTGAAACACACCTCCTGAGAAATGCTACAGTAAGAAAAAGCAAGCTGCAAAATATGTACAATTTAAACATATCTTTATAACAACAACAAAAAAGTGTATATAGTCAACAGAGGAAGGCCTGGAATGAGACGTAGCAAACAGTAAATAGTCAAAGGGCATACTTATACTAAAAAATTAGTTGTCATTTATGTGAAAATCAAATTTAACTGGGCATCCTTCATTTTATCTGAAAACTCTATTAATAGTACTTACCTAGCCTAGAGGGTAGTAATTAGTGAATGGGCTCTGACAAGGAGGAATGTTCCATTATCTGAAGGGTCCAAAACTCAAAGTTATCAGGGTCAGGCAGTAGCATAATAGGGAAATAGGCTGGGGGGCTTGTGGTGATCTAGAAGCGCTCGTCTGGCTCTAGAGCCTTCAGCCACTACCAGATATCAGGAAATGCAGGCCTGGGGTTGCCAGGACTTTCCATTTTTTGAGAGAAGCCAGAAATTCTAATTTTATGAGAAATGTCCCATTTTTAAATATTGGCACAAATTCAGAAAATCAACTTTAACACTCTATGGGCCAAACAAAACATAAATGTGAGAGCCTGCCAGTTTGCAAGCCCTGCTCTGTATGCTTGTGTAAAACGGAGTTTGAACTTTTCCCCCTTCAAGTATGTAACACTTTCATGATTTATAGAATCAGTTTTTTTGTTTTCTTTTAATTACCAGGGCACCTAGGACAAAAGCTCACCTAGAACATGAACCACTTTCTCAGGTTTTACCAAGCCAAATTATTCCATCCCTGGGAGGCATTCCCAGATAGGTCCCTCTCATCACCCATTTGTCCCCAGAGAAATGTTTATACAGTGCTGGTGCCTGGTGCTTCCAATGTGAGCTGTCGCTACCACAACAAAATAAACGACTGCACAAAAAACATCTTTCCGGCTGAAGTATAAATAGTACTGAGTGCAATTTTAAACTCTGGAACCTTCTTCTCACAGCTAGAATTATTTCTGTGCCTAAACTGGGGAGGCTTGATGGAGGACTATGGTGGAGGAAGGGCTGGAGACATGTAGGAAATCCCCCTCAGCCTCCCCAAACATTAAAACTGTGGTAAAATGTGACTATTACACTAAGGGAGAAAGAAGGTTCGAAGGGGCTGCTGAGGTGGGAGATGGGGAAGGCCGGCCGTTCCTTCTGACACGGAGGAAAGCAAGAGAGATGGGAAGGGGCCCACACAGGTGATGAGGCTGCCTCAGAGCACAGGTACAGACACCTAATTCCCAGGCCTGCTCGAGTGCTGGCAGCAGACGCAGACTGATGGTGTGTCTGGGCAGGGTGCTGTGTCGATCTGCCTCAACCCATGCAGTGCTTTGTCCAGATGCCCTCTGGAGCCCTTCCGACAGCCTTCTCCATCATTCCACACCACGACTGGCCAGGGCCTCACTGAACTGAGCTGGATTCCAGCTTGACTTGAACAAAACCATGTTTTGAAAGACAAAGCCTGCAGGGGGACCAAATTCCCATGCCCTGGCTGCATGGGTTGCCTCCTTCCCAAGACATTTCTGAAGCTCTCAGCTGGTAGGAAGCACATCTCAACCTACATCAAGTCTGGGTGTTCAGAAGGCAGGCAGGCAGTCATGAGTTCGAATCCTGCCTTCTCTTTTGCTAGCTGCATGACCTTGATCCAATGGCTTAGCGCTGTATTTTGGTTGGCTCACCTGTGACAGGAATCACCACATCCATGTGGCAGGGTTGAGAGAGGTTAACCTGAGATAATGGATGTGGCTAAACCATTTAGCAGAAATGCTGATGCACAGTAGGTGCATAATAAAGGGTTGTTTTATGTACATTTCTCACTAGATAATAAAAATGGCTAAGCATGACACATCCTCTATGAATTATCTCATTTGAGTCTCACAAGAACCCTATCTGATAGATGCCATTATTCCCCCCTTTTTAATGGACTGAAAAACAGAGGATCAGAGAGATTAAGTCACTTGTTCAAGGTCACAGAGTTAATAAATATTGAAGCCAGAATTTGATCCTGAGCATCCAGACTCCAGAGCCGAAGTTCTTAACCACCAGAACGCCCTTTGGGAGGAAATGTCTCCCCTTTGTTGCTATCTCCCCCGGCTCCCCCACCAGGGACCCGGGGCAGTATCCAAAAGCAGGAGAGAGCACAGAAAGCATTTGCTGGATGTCTGGGTCAGCTAAGAGAGGAACAAGCCCAAGACATTTCCAACCAACAGGAAAGAACTAAGGATTAGCCATCCCACCATGCCCACAGGTCATTCACGGGGACAATTTTCTCTCAAGATAATCCCCTAACTGGCTTCAGAAACAAGTCCCGCAGGCTGCAGCACACATGCCTATTTTTAACCAGCCCATAAGAAAATGAATGCCCTCGCTGTTCTTTGCAGATGCCGGGTGTAAATCGTTCCACTCCAAGGGGAAGGAAGCAAATGGCTACTTTAAGTGACACTTAGGGAACGACCTGTTGAGATGGCAGGTGGGCATCTTTTAATGCATTGAATCACGACTTTCACTTTGTTCCTCCTTTCTCCCAAAGTGAGGATCTGAGCTTTCTGGAAGGGCATACCAAAAAGCTGAAACAGGACAAGCCCCCAGCCCAAGTGACCAGCACAAGAAAACACAAAATTCTCCACCCACGGTGTTCAACAAATGGAAACACCATTGTCCAGGTGCTCAGGCCAAATACCTTGGAGCATCCCTCACTCAGCTCTCTTTCTCCACTCCACGCCCCAATCAGTCTCCAGCAGATCCTCTTGGTCTATCTTCAAAATGTATCCCCAACCCAACCACCCCTCTCCACCTCCATCACCACTGCCCTGGTCCAAAGCACTGTCAACTCCCACTGGGATGATGACAGTAGCTGCCTCACTGGTCCCCCTACTTCTTCTTTTACTCTCCTCCAATCTACTCTCCTGAGGGATCCAAATAAAACCTCAGTCAGCTCATGGTCCTCCCCTGCTCAATAACTTCTACTGTATCACTTCACACCCTCTAGAATGGCCATCACAAAAAAAAGATGATCTCAAATGTGGGTGATGATGTGGAGAAATTGGAAGCCTTATGCATTGTTGGTGGAAACGCAAAATGGTGCAGCCACTGTGGTGAACAGTCTTGCAGTTTCCAAAATGTTTAACATAGAGTTCCCACATGATCCAGCAATTCCGCTCGGGTTGAAAACAGAAGTTCACTCAAAAATGTGTACATGAATGTCCATAGCTATTCCCAATAGCCCCAAAGTGGCACCAACCCAAAAGTCCATCAACTCATAAATGGAAAAACAAAATGTGATATAGCCATACCATGAAATATTATTCAGCTATACAAAGGAGTTAACTACTTATCCATGCTACAACATGGATGAACCTTGAAAGCATGATGCTGAGTGAAAGAAGCCAGGCACAAAAGGCCACATATCATGACTCCACTAAAGTGAGATGTCCAGAACAGGGAAATCCATAGAGATACAGATTAGTGGTTGCCAGGGGCAAAGAGTGGGGAGGGAGGAATGGGTACAGGGTTTCTTTTAGGGTGATGGAAGCATTCTGGAATTAGGTGGTGATGTTGGCACAATAGTGAATATAATAAAAACCACTGAATGGTATACTTTAAAACAGTGAATTGTATGGTATATCTCAATTTTAAAAAAATCCTCCCCCATCTCCCATCTCACTCAGTAAATGCCTAAGAGAGGCCTTGGTGGTTATATTCCCTCAGGAATTCCCACCCTCTCTCTGACTTCAACACCTACTGCTCACTCCCCACCAGCCACACCAGTCTCCTCACTATTCCTCAAACACAGTCATGCCTTCACCCCAGGGCCTTTGCACCTGCTGTTCCTTTTGCTGGTAAGGCTTATTCCTCAGACATCCACACAGCTCTCCCTCATTCTCCAGCCTTTGCTCAAACAACAGTTCTCCTGTGAGGACTTCCCTGACCCTTTAGCTCTCCCACTTCTCTGCCTTCTTGCCCTGATTTATTGTTCTCTTTAGCACATATCACCAACTAATATACTATATATTTTACTTATCTTGTTTACTGTCATCTTTCCCCACCAATATAAAAGCTCCTGGAGGGCAGGGCTCTTAGTTTGATTATTTCACCTTTGTGATCCCAATCTAGAACAGTGCCTAACACATAGTAGGTGTGTGTGATAAACTCTTTCCTCCTATTCTGCATGCCCTTTGTCATATGAACGTGTCGCTCTGCTCATAAAGAGTTGGGTATATCTCCACCCCTAACTCTGGGATGGCCTGTGACCTGCTTTGAATGACAGAAGGTGGCCTAAGCAATGCTGTGTGATTTCTGGGTCTAGAAGGCAAGCGGCCTTGCAGCTTCTGATTCACTCTCTTGGAAGCCAAGGGCCACGTAAAGAAGCCTGGGCTATTCAAAGGAGAGGCCATATGGCAAGAGAGACCCTGGAGGATGAGAAGCCATGTGGAGGAGAAGCGAGATGCTCCAGCTCACAGCCGGACGTGAGCGAGGCCACTGTGGACCCTCCAGTTCAGCCAAGCGCCAGCTGAATGCATCACCTGAGCAAGCCCAGCCAACGCCGCGTGGAGCAGAAGAACCGCTCGGATGAGCCCAGCTGACCGGCAAAGTTGCCGTTTTAAAGACACTGGGGTTTGGGTAGTTGTTACTCAGCAAAAGGTAACCAATGCAGTGTTCAATGAATACTTGTTGAAGGCTAGAAAAGAAGGGAGAGGGAAAGGAAAGAAAACAAGCAAGGAAAAGAGGAAGAAATTGGCTGTCCTGGAAGAGCTTTAGTGTCAGCACAGCAGCCCAGATTGCTCTTTAGTCCCAACCTTGCCTTTTATGCTTTATGGTCTTAAATAGAACTCGCACTCTCGCTGTGCCCGAGTCTCTCCAGTGGGAAAAAAAAAAAATCGGTGAAAAGCAATCCTTAGAGTCATGACAAAAGCTGAGGAAGTTCAAGTAAGTAATTTCTCTGGGTTACTCCCAGCGAGATGCAATCCGCATACAAGAGGTGGTTATAACTTGGATCCTATTAGTGTCTCCAAACTCAAACAGACACAGAAACCAGGAAGGTAATGACTACTAGGAAAGTGGGCTGTGCTTGAGAAAACATTTTCTGAGAACTGCTTATTTTCAGTTTCCCACTTTTGACAGAGGCATTTTACTTTTCTCGAATTTTAAGAAACACTGCAGCACAAGCAGGATAATAAATGGCAGCTGGCACTTGGCCTCCAGGTCAGGAAGACAACAGGGAGGGGTAGAGATTGCAGCAAACAGAAGACCCCATGCCCCATCTAAGTAGAGTGGCCTCTACTCAGCCAACTGACTGTGTCAGGTGGGAATGTGCCAGATCTGCTTTGTTCAAGACAAACGCCAATCCAGATATTTATGCAAACTCTTCCAATTCTAAAATGTTCAAAAGTAATCAAAAACAATTTAAAACACTATGAGATGTGCAAATATTCTCGTTGACCTGATTTTGTGATAATCAGAGTAGGCTAAACATTCGCTATATTAGAAACCATGCATGTGCCCCCAGACCTAGTTTTTCTCCCTAGGTCTGGTTTTTGAAATGCTGGTGATAAACTAAGCCTGATTTATTATATGACCATCCTGTATGGGAAATAACTGTAATTCTAGGTACCGTAAGAGATATAACAGGGAGACAGACGTGGCTCAAATGGTTGGGCGTCTGTCTCCCATATGGAGGGACGTGGCTTCAGTCCCTGGGAGCTCCTGGTAAAAATTTAAAAAAAGAAAAATATAGAAGGTGTGTGGGCCATCAGGCCCTGTGTGCGGGTATGCCACCAGGCCCCGCAAGCAGGTACGCCATCAGGCCCTGTGAGCCACGTAGCAACATGATGATGTAACAGGAGAGTGACAAAAGGGAGAGCCAAGCCGAGATGTGCCGAAAAACTAGGAACTGAGGTGGCGCAGGCTGTGGGATGCCTCTCTCCCACATTGGAGGTTCCGAGGATCGAATCCCAGTGAAGACAGGAAGAGAAGGACGAGAAGAGAAGGCAGGAAATGGACACAGAAAGTTGCCCAGCAAATGGACACAGAACCAGCAACCGCGGGGGGGGAGGGGGTAGTAAAAATGGATGAAAGTAAATAAATAAATCCTTAAAAAAATGGATAGGGGAAGAAGATACAGACTCTAGTAGTAGTAATACTTTGACGATGCTCTTTCATGATTTGTTAACAAATGTTTCACAGCAATACGGGGTGTTTGTGGGTGTGTGTGGGGGGGTGATGTGTGGGAGCCCTGTATGATGTTATGCATGTTTGTTTTGTAAGTTCATGATGTTTGCTGAACACTTAAGAGTTTATGTATGTTCATGTATGAGTGATATACTTCAATAAATTGTTTTAAAAAAAAACAAAACACTATGAGACAGAGCCGGTGTAGCTCAGTGGTTGAACTCCTGCTTCACATATACAAGGTCCCAGGTTCAATCCCCGGTATGTCCTAAAAAACAAACAACAAAAAGCACTATGGGGAAAAAAAAAAAAAAAGCACTATGAGTCACTTCACACTCATTGGAATAGATATTATTTTATTTTACTTTTTTTGTTTTGGTGGTACCTGGGTTTGAACCCAGGACCTCACACATGCAAAGCAGGAGTTCAACCACCAAGCTACATCCGCTCTGCAGACTGGAAAAAAAAAAAAATGTTGGCAAAGATGTGGAGAAATAGGAACCTTTGTGCATTGTTAGTGGGGACGTGAAATGGTGCAGCTGCTGTGGAAGACAGTTCGCGGTTCCTCCGAAAGTTAAATATAGAATTACCATATGACCTGGCAACCCCACTTCTAGGTATATACTCAAAAGAATTGAAAGCAGGGACTCACATAGATATTTGCACACCAATATTCATAGCAGCACGAATCACAGTAGCCAAAAGGTGGAAGGAACCCAGGTGTCCATCAACAGATGAAGGGATCAACAAAATGCAGTACATACACATGATGGAATGTTCTTCAGTCATAAGAAGGAATGAAGTTCAGATACATGCTGCAGCATGGATGAGCCTTGAAGACATCGTGTTGAGTGAAAGAAGCCAGACACAAAAGGAGTCATACTGTATGATCTCAGTGATACGAAATAATCCAATAAGCAAATTCAGAGTCAGAAATTAGAATACAGGTTACCAGGGGCAGGGGTGGGGAGTGGGGAGTTACTACTTAATTGGTAGAGTTTCTCTTTGAGGGGGAGGCAGAAGTTTTGGTGATGGATAGTGGTGATGGTGGCTCACTGTGGACGTGTGAATTAGATATTTGAAAGTAGTTGAAATGGGAAACTTCATGTTGTACATGTTACCACCATAAACATTTAAACCCCATAGATGTGTGCAACACAAAGCACAAACCCCAATGGAGACTGCAGACTTTAGTTAATAATATAGTTATACTAGTGCAATTATAACAAATGTACATGAATGCAAAATATTAACGGGGAAAACTATGTGTGGGGAGGTAATGTGGGAATTCTATACTTTCTGCATTTTTCTGTAAACCTACAACTGCTCTAAAAAATAAAGAATAATTGGGAAAAAAACCACAAGAACCAAACTAAATATGTCTGTGGCTGCATGTAGTTTTCAGGCCTCCGGCCTATTAGTGCCTTTGAAAAACAAACACATGTGAAGTGTTCCGAAGAGGCAAAGGTATACACAGAAGTTTGATCAGTGTTTGCCTAGGGCTGGGAGCCTTGAGGGGTGAAGCTAAGGGGTGCAGACTTTCTTTTGGGGCTTGACAAAAATGTTCTAAAATTGGATTGTGTGATGGTTACACAACTCTGCAAACATACTGAAGCCATTTCAACAGGTGAATTGCATGGGAGTGAATTAAACTTCAGTAAAGCTGCTTTTAAACACATGCACCAAACCCATAAACAAAAAACACTTGAGAATCTTTCTAGAGCCCACAAGGCCCACTCAGCCCAGGCCAAGAAACAGGGCCATTTGAAACCTGCCCCTTTTGTTGCAACACTTTTAAAGAGAGGCCAGGCATCTGGATTTTTGCGTGTAAAACTAAAACTTTTTGAACGGCAACTACTTGGCATTTCTTATCAAATCACGGGAGAGGGCACCTGCCCGCAGCCCCGTGACACCCCGGGGGCCTTTGACGTTTGCTTGATACCAAGAGCTGCTGCTGACCCCACAGCTGGGCCAGGCCTCGGGGACATGACGGGCCTGGAAATGAAAACAGTCCCCAGGAGCGGGACCTGGCCAGGCCTGGGCCATGGACTTGTGATGTCATCTCTTCTCTGAAAGGGCTCGCTGCGGCCCCTCCAGATGACAGCGAAAATCAAGTTCTCTTCCACATCTGTTTGCCCTTCATCGGCTTGCTGGGAGGGAAAAAGCAGCCCTGTCTCCGCGGGGGGTGACGGGGAGGAAACGAGGCAGAAGGACCCCGGGAGAAGGTGCGAGCCACAAACGAGGGCCTGTGAGGAGCAAGGAAGGGATCCTCCAGAGAGCCTTGGGTTCAAATGGAAACCTGCGAGGACCTGGCAGTTTAGATGATAATCCACTTCCCAAACTGGAGACGCAGCGACGCCTCCCTCCCAGGTCCCCAAACAAGAACTAACAGAGCTCCCCTCCTGGCCCCAGATGGCCCCTTGGCCTTCAGGTTTGACTGTTCAGAAAGGGACTACTCTACTAACTCGGCACCAGCAACCAATATATAAAATGCACGGACCCTCGGACCCAGGAAATCCCCTGAGGTATCTAAAAGCCCGCAGACTTACTTGCACAAATGCAAACTAAGGTATGTACAAAGACATTCATTCATCCCGGCAGACTTTGTGACAGCAAAAGACTCCACGTTACCTAAGTGCCCATCAGCAGGGGGATGGTTACATAAATTATCAGACAGACAATGAAATTCTCTTTAGCTGCTAAAAATAATTGGGCAGCTCTATGTGCACTCATATGGAAAGATAGCCAAGACAACATTAAGTGGGAAAGGCAGGATGCAGAAGCGGGAGAGGTGCTGGATGGGGGGTGGGGACATACCTGCCATGCCTGCCTGGAAGGAGACACAAGTAACCAGCAGCAGTGGCCTCTGCAAAGGGCAGCTGGGGCCTGAGGGAAAGGGGACAGGAGGAGCTCAAGCTTCACTCTAGAGCCACCAGGGCTGTCTGAATTTTGTAACATGCATATGTTATTTCTTTAAAAAAAAAATTTTAGAAAAACAAAAACTCTAATTTACTTAAAAAGAACCACAGTCCAAATTTCCCCTATGGCTGCACAAAAGCAATAAATTCAGATTCCCCGGAGAGCTTGGGAGGACTGGTGACCATCTGGACCATGCGTTCAGCAACTGTGTTTTGCAAACCCAAAACCGGACCCCAAGTTTGGTCTCATGCTCACAGGTGCAAAAAGCCAACCCTGTACTTCTGGGTCAAGGAGGCAACCCTGGGGTGTGAAAATTCGTGATCTTCAGCCTAAAGGTAAGGGCTGACATCGCCCTTTCTAAACAGTGCCTAGAACCGTGAAACTTGTAAGGGCTGCTCATCCTGCTCCCGGTGGAGCCCCTCAAACACGGAAGCATCCCTCATGCACCCCCTCTCTCCACCGCCTGGCACGGCATCTGCACCATGCGTGGACGGCTGAAGGCGGTTGACAGTCCAGGCCACTTACTATGGGCCAGACCCCACACCTAGGGTTTCCCGTGGATTATCTCATTCAACCCCGCAAGACACGAGGCATCAGAGGCACCAAGCGGCAGAGCCGAGACCTGAACCCAGGCTGCCTGGCTCAGAAACCGCGTCCTTCTGCCACTCAGCCCTGCCAGGGCCAGGAGGCTGCGGGGTTCCACCACCTCAGAGGATGGTTCATTCAGCCCCATATTTACTGAGTTATTTGCATACACTGTGGACTCTGCAACCAAAGGGCGGGAGGCGCAAACCACGCAAGGGCCCACCAGCAGATGAATGGATAAACAAACTGGTCTAGCCACGTGACGGAATGTTACATTGCTCAGCCATAAAAAGGAATGGAGTTCTGATGCATGTGACAACATGATGCTAAGAGAAATAAGGACAAATATTGTATAATTCCTCTTATATGAAATATCTAGAAGAAGCAAATCCACAGACAGAAAGTAGATTCGAGGATACCACGGGCTGGGAGGAAGGGAAATGGGGAGTTAAAGCCTAATGGGTGCAGACCTTCTTTCTGTTTGGGGTGATAAAAAAGTTTTGGTAACAGAAGGTGGTGATGGTAGCACAAGGTCAATGTAATTAATGCCACTGAATTGTACACTTAAAAATGGTTAAAATGGCAAACTTTATGTTGTATGTCTGTTACTGCAATAAACATTTTTTTTAAGATTTATTTATTTATTTATTTATTTATCCCCTCCTTGCTGCTTGTGCTCGCTGTGTCCATTTTGCTTTGCATTTTTCTGTGTCTGCTTGTCTCCCTTTGTTGCGTCAGCTTGCTGCGCCAGCTCACCATGCCATGCGGGCCAGCTTGCTTTCACCAGGAGGCCCTGGGAATCGAACCCCAGGCCTCCCATATGATAAACAGGAGCTCAACCAATTGAGCCATAGGCGCTTCTCTGCAATAAACATTTTTTTAAAGTGGGTCTTTGATCAGGTCTAGGCCTGAGAAGCCCCAGCCAATTGGGTCATTGGAACCATTGGGGAGTGTTTGAGAGTCCAGATCCCAAGACCCGAGCCTCCCCTGTGACTGCAATCGGGTGTCCAGAATCAGATGAGGGGTACAAAAGGGAGGGGTGGGGACTGTAGCAAAGTGGAAACTACAACTAGTATTTCCAAACTGCGCATTTTTTTTAAAAAGTCAGAAACTTGGATTTTTCAGTGAAATTTCCCCATTTTTAAAACCTGGGGAACAGATGTGGCTCAAGCATTTGAGTACCTGTTTCCCACATGGGAGGTCCATGATTCCCTTAACTGTGCCTCCTAAAAAAACAAAGAAACAAACAACAAGGAAACAATAAAACCAACTCAGGGGAGCCAATGTGGCTCAGTGGTTGAGAACTGGCTTTCCACATATGAGGTCCCATGTTCAATCCCCAGTTCTGGTACCTCAAAAAGTAAAACCAACCAACCAACCAACCCTATGTGGACTGAACCAACCAGATCTAAGAGCTGGATTCAGCCTCTTGGCCGTTTGCAAGCCCTGATCTGTGCTTAAAGTCTCATGTGCTTTCTCAGCCATCCTCCTCTGCTCGGTCAGGCAAAGACCCTGGGTGTGAGAAAGTGCTGGCTTCCTTCATCGCCTTCCATCAGGTCACTGGCCCCATCTGTAGGCCAAACCTGCCCCATGGCCTTGCGCAGGATTCAAGTGGAATTCTCCGAGAGCCTGGCTAGCACCCAGCCATTCGAGAGGCCCCTGAGCTCCCCTCCCTCGTAAATCACAGGGCACTCGAGGCAAACATCTCACTCCCTGCCATCTTAAAGCAGCTTCCGGAAAACTCCCCCTGAAAGAAGAAGTTCAAACCAGAAAAAGGAAAAAGAGAGAGAGAAAAAAAAGAAGCTGGCTGCACAGAAAACCCCAAAGGCACTGGAAATAGTAAAGCACTCACCTGCCAACCAGTCTGAACACACGACCCCCTTCAGCGGCTCCCTAATCCTGGGGGTGAGAATGCAGAGTCCCCGGCACAGCCTCTGCCCTCCTCACTAGCCACATCTCCCACCGCTCCCCTCTTCTACCTGCTACTCTTCCCTTCATCGGAAGAATACCCGCTTCACCCCACCCCAGGGTCTTTGCAGGCACTGTTCCCTCTGCCTGGCCAACTCTTATTCATCCCGCAGGGCTCAGCCTAAAATGATGCTGCCTCAGGGAAGCCCTCCCTGAGCACATGCAGATGAGGTCGGGTCTCTGGGTTATTCACCCTCCTGGATCCCCGTTTCCTCTTCCCAGGTCAATACCACTCCAGTGTCAGCTTTCTTGGAGGGGCCTTCCCTGTCTCTTGTCTCCCAGATACACACATACATACTCCACACATCACCCACTGCGTGTTCTGTGCGGCACTAACTGCGCCGGAAGTTGTTTGTTTACGTGTTTGCTGTCTGATGGCTCCATGAGGACAGGGACCTTGTGTCTCACTGACTGTGGGGTCCCCAGCTCCAGGCAGGGAGGACCTGGCCTGCACTAAGGGCTCAGCGTGGTGAACGAGCAGGCTCTACTTCACTAGGAAGCCCAGGGCACCCCTAGGGCTGGACAGGCTGGACTGAGACTCCTATTCCTCCCTAAAAGCCAGAGTGTGACCCCAGGAGAAGGGCCAGAGGGTGGGGGGCAGGGACCTGCTGCCAGGCTTGTTCCCAAGCCAGACTTCCCTTTTCCAGCTCATCTGCCCAGCTGGAAAGAGCTTCGGCACGCGGGTCTGCTAATGGATCAAGCTTTAAGAGAGGCTGCGTGTGACTCTGCTCTGGCCCAATTTCTGTTTCTTTTGGTAAACAAACAGCAAGGGCTTTCAGTGGGTTTGTTGCCACAAAGAGCTGCCGGGAGTTTGGGCTCTACATTACATCCCTTACAAACGAGGGTGAGCCGACGTGTGTCTGAGCGAGAGCCCTGAGTGAGAGAAGGACGTGAATACATCCGGTTTCTCTTGAAGGCTGGCCCTAACAGAGACAAAATGAAGCTGGGGTTAGCCACTGGGCACAGTATCCCACTGCTGAGAGCAAGGGAGAGGAGGAACAAGAGAGCTACTCAGGGTGCCTGGACCAGGTGAGAATTGTGGATAATCTAAATGCCCATCCCTGGGGGAATGGTTTGCAAACTGTAGTACATCCATATAATGTCATCCCACTGAGCCTCGGTTCCTCAGGCTATAAAATGGACATAATATCCATGCCACCAGGTCGCTGCCAGGCTACAATGACACCATCCATGAAGAGATCTTAGCACCGTGCTGGCACATGGCATGTGCTCAGAAAACAGAAGCAAGCATGATTTCATCGTGGGATACCAGGAGGCCAAGAATGCCAGGGACCTACATCATCCAACATGGAAGCCACCACCCACAGGTGGCACCTGAACACGGCTGGCCCAAACTGAGGTGCCATAAGTACAAGATTACATGCCCGACTCTGCAAATGTAAATTAAAAGAAAATGTAAACTCTCATTGACTTTTACATAGTGACTGCATGCTGAAATGATGGTATTTTGGATAAACTGTCATTTTAAATACATTATAGTTACCTGTGCCTGTTTCTTTTTACTTTTTTTTAAAGATTTTTATTTATTTATTCATTTATCCCCCCCCTTACTGCTTGTGCTCGCTGGGTCAGCTAACCACGCCGTGCGGGCGGGCTTGCCTTCACCAGGAGGTCCCGGGAACCGAACCCAGGGCCTCCCACATGGTAAACGGGAGCCCTACTGATTGAGCCACAGCCGCTTCCCTCTTTTTACTTTTTAAATGTGGTTTCAGAACACCTAACATTGCATAGGTGGCTCATGTTGTGGCTAGAATTATATTTCTCTTAGACAACTTCATGGATATATCCGGAGATGGAAATATGTCCGTACTTTTAAAAATTGAGATATAATTCACATGCCATAAAATTCACCATCACCAGAGAACATTTTCCTCACTCCAAAAAAAACGTCTATACCTCAGCACTCATTCCCCACTGGTCTGTGCTGTTTTGTTTTTGTTTTTAGGAAGCACTGGAGACTGAACCCAGGACCTTGTACATGGGAAGCAGGTGCTCAACCACTTAAGCTACATCTGTCCCAGGTCTGCGCTGTTTTGAATAAAGAAAGTTGCAGAGCAGTAGTTTCAAGTGGGGTTTTAAAAAAAATATATACACACATGCATATGTATACCTACATTTGTAAATGCATTTTTAAAGTGCTTGGAATGATGTACACCAAACTGTCAATGATGGTCAGCCCTGGGAACTAGAATTGTTGGAAGAGAAAGGGGAGCGGATTGTTCACCCTTTATTTTATTTTATTTATTTATTTATTTATTTTTTTTTTTTTTTTACCGGGAGGTCCCAGGGATCGAACCCCGGTCCCTCCATATGGTAGACGGACGCTGAACCTCTTGAGCCACATCCGTTTCCCACCCTTTATTTTAAATACGTCTGTATGGTCCAGAAAAAAAAAAAAGTTAGCAGAGAGCAGGCACTGCTTTATGATTTCAAAAGGCAATGGGTTGAATTTCTGGCCCTAAATAACTCCAAATGAACTTGGGTAAATAAGTTAATTTCTTCAGGGCACTAGCAACAGGCTGGACTCGGCTGGACAGCGAAAGGTCTAGTTAGACTTGGTTTCACGCTTTTGAATCAGAAAGCACCCGCAGAGACGAGCGCCGGCCCCTCGGCAGCAGTGCCGGGCACCCACGCAGCCTGCGCGCTCCTCCCCGGCCCCTGGCACACAGCCCCGAGGCGGGGGCCACGTGCCCGGCAGGGGCACGAAGGGGGTCTGGGCAGGCCCGGGGCTCGGCCTCCCCGCGGGGCCCAGGCAGAGGACAGCAGCCCCGAGCCTGCCTCCGTGCGGCGCCCCAGGGGCCTGGAGGATGCGGGGGGAGGGCCCGGGTGCGGCTGGAAGGCGGGTCTGGGCCCCCCGGGAGTCGGGCTGGAGGAGGGAGCAGGCGCCAGGCCGCCACCGCTCGAGAAAACAGGGGCTCCCCGGGCCCCCCTCGGCCCGTCAGGCGCCAAAGGACGCCGCGGGCAAGCCGTGGACGCGCGGGTCGCAGCCAAGTTCAGGCGCGCGGGGGACCCGCAAGCGCCCACTCCTCCCCGGGGACGCGCGGGCCCGGGGCCCCGCGACCTCGAACCCCGCCTCCTCCCCCGCCGGGTCCCGGTCCCCTACCTCGGCCGCGGGCTCGCGCGCCCCGCTGCGCACGGGCTCCGGCCGCTCGGCGTCCACGAGCAGCATCAGGAAGGCGGCGAGGTCCGGCGAGCGCAGGCTGCCCGGGAGCCCTTCGCAGCTCTGGGACGGTGGAGCGCCGCCCCCGGCCCGCTGCATGCCCCGCGGCCCGCCTGGCGGAGGCGAGGCAGGTGCGCACCCGGCGGCCGCGGCCCGCGCCTGCGAGCGCGCCGGGCCCAGCGGGCAGCGCCACCCAGCGGCGCTCGGCGCGCGCTGCGTCCGGCCTCCGCAGCGCCCCGTAACCCGGCGCTTCTCAAACTCGATTGCAGATTGAAACCACTTGGGGCTCTTGTAAAGACTCCAATTTGCACGCCACTCACAGGCTCTGGGGTTGGAACCTAGACATCAGTATTTTTTGAAACTGCCCAGGGGATTCCATCATGTAGCCAAGTTGGAGAACCCCTGGTGTAGACCGGCCCTTTTCGGAACCCCCATAAAGCAGTGGTTCCTAAACCGAGCTGTACGTTAGAATCCCTTGGGAAGCTTTTAAGAGCTGGGAAACCAAGCCACACCCCAGAACGCTGAAATCCCTGGGATTGGGGCCCGGGCTTCGGTATTTTAAAGCTTGTCCTCCATCTGGGATAGAGAAGCCGTATTCGAGACGGTCCCTTTTATTTAAAGCCCTCAGTCCCTCCCACCACCACCAAGGCCCAAGCCACCTAAGCATCTAGTCGGCGCTAAACGGAGAGTCCTGGAAATTAGGGAACCGTGCGTCCTTCCCTTCTTCCTAGCGGCAGCTTTTAATAAGTTCCCCCATGCAATTCTTAGGTACCCTAAGTCTGCGCCCCACACCCTGGGAGGCTTTTCTGGAGAGTGTTTGCATCTTCCCCAGAGCAGTGCTGATGAGGAAAGTACTAAAATGGTGAATAAGTATGGGGAAGTCTAGAGTTTTTATTTTTCCTATGATGATTTTTCTTTTAAGAAGTTAGTTTAAAAAAAAAAAAAAAAAAAAAACGGGCTGAGATAGGGTTGTCAAATTTAACAAATAAAAATATAGGCCACCCCTCCATCTCTCGCTGTTAAATTTGAATTATTTGATATTCAAATTTAACTGGACAGTCCTGTGTTTTATCCAGCAACCCTAGGTATGGGGTCTAAACTCCTGCTCCATCTGCCTTTTGGGTAAACCATCGCTGTGCCTTTCTCATCTGTGCCCACCCCCACCGCTAATTTCCCTGTGTCCCTGCCCAGACATGCGGGCCTCCAGGCCAGATCCATTTTCTAGAAAGTTCCTGGCAGAGACTCGGGCCTCAGGTGCTTCAGAAAAGGCATTTAATGGGAACTCACTGAGCCCACACTTGGCCCTTCATAGGGTCATGATTTTCCTGATGCTCAAAGCCTGTCCACACATCACACACATCCCACCCCTACATGGCCCACCCTGTATGCTAGTGGGGGGCCCTCCCTGGAAAAGCCCAGAACAGGCCTCATATTGAGCACAGTGAACTTTCCTGAATGGATGAATCTCAAAAACATAACGCTAAAAAATAATAATAAAGACAAGCTGCGGAAGACTCCAGAGGGCACGCAGCCACCAACGTAGTTTTTAAGATATGCAAAGGCGCACCGCGGGTTGTTTATGGATGCAGACCTACGGTCAAAGAGGAGAAAGCTGTGCGTGGACTGATGCACACGACATTCATGGAAGTGGTTATTTTGAGGTGGGGGAGATGAAATTGGGGAGGGGCGCAAGAGGGTTTTTTATTATATTTGTAATGTTTTGTGTCCTGGGCTGATATTTGTTCTAACATTTAAACTTTTTTTGAATGTTTATAAAGTTTTTTTATTGAAACTCTAGATACCTGGGAGCCCTACCCCAAACTTCCTGAATCAAATCCTTTTGGCCCGGAGGGGTACCTGAGCATCTACCTGCATTCTAACAAACTGGGACATTGATTCTGATGCACAGGAGAGTTTAGGAACGACCCCTATCCAGGGGGCCTCTCCCCGCTGCTGACATTGGCCAGGGGCTCCCGTGGGAGGCCAATTAAATAATTTTAAACAAAGAGACTTGAATTTTAAAAAATCTCCCCAGAGTCTCAGCAGTGCTTGGCTCCTATCCAAGGGCTCTGCCCCGGTGTTCCCTGCCTTGGGCCCCCAGCCCTCGAGAAGACCCTGGGGCAGGCTGAAAGCCAGGGCCTGGAATGCAGGCCGCCCAGGCCGCACCCTGCCCGAACCAGTTTGAACCAGCTACGGGGGATGGAGCCGAGGCGGGTCCCCACGAGCTCCCTCTGGTGCCCAAGCTGGGCTTGGAGCTGCTGCTCCCGCCTCCTGCTCAAGAGGACTCAGCGAACACAGGCCAGGGACCCTGTTCCAGCATGGATGGTGGGGGGGCCCCCAGGAGCCAGCAGCCCCAGCTGGGCCCCAAGGTCACATACCCTTCCACCCTCACCCCATCTGGCTCCACCTCTAGTTACAAAATGGTTGCCTGTCTGTGTCTTTTCAAGGTCAGTTCTCCTGGTTCAGGCATCAGGCACACCAGGCTAGAGACTAGAGAGGTTTCCCAAACTTGGCTGCACATTGCAAGCTCCTGGGGAAGTTCCAAAAACTCCTAATGTCCTGGGACCTACCCCAGAGATTGTGGTTTAATTGGTCCAAGGTGTACTCTGGGTTTTGGAGGGTGTCAAAGCTCCCCAGATGATTCTAATCTGCCAGGAAAATTTGGGAGCAGCTCTTCTGGAACTTGATTAACTCTGTGGACTTGGGGGCTCCTGCCGCAGCTGTCTCCGTGGTCCCAACAGTGTTGGTTGCTAACATGTTCTGAGCGCTTGCTATGTACTGGGTGCTAGTCGAAGCTCTTTCCATAGATTACCTCATTGAATCTCCAGCACATCCTGTGAAGCCTTGCTAGGAGCCCTATTTTACAGATCAGGAAACTGAGGCACAGAGAAGTTGTCACTCATGGTACAAAATTCATGTCCACCTGGAACCTCAAAATGTGGAAATTGGATCTTTGCAGATGGAACTCGTTAAATTAAGATGAGGTCATACTGGATTAGGCTGGGCCCTAACCCAGCCATGGATGCCTCTGTAAGAGGGAAGTTTGGACACACACACACACAGGGAAGACACTGCATGAAGACAGTGGCAGAGCATGGAGGCATGCTGCCACAACTCCAAGGATTGCCAGCAACGACCAGAAGCTAGAATAGGTAAGGAAGGACCCTAAAGCCTTCAGAGGGAGCATGGTGCTGCCAACACCTTGATTTCAGACTTCAATACTCTAGAATAAATTTCTGTTGTTTTAGTCACCCAGTTTGTGGTCCTTTGTTACAGCAGTGCTAGGAAACTACGACACTCATTCAGGATCAGTAAATGGCAGAGTCAGGATTTGAACTCTGACAATCTCATTCCAAAACTTATACATGCATTGTACTGCATCCTACAAGAGAACCCGGTTCTGTTGCCACTTCCCTATTTCAAGCCTTGCCCATTGGGAAGGCCCTTGGCTGCTCTACCCCCAAGGCAATCACTCCATCCTTTTTGCTGCCTTCCCAAAATACATTCCCGTCATCGTCCCCCCTTGCGTATAATTCTTCAATGGCTCCCCAGTGCCTCCTAAGAACATTCACAGACCACAGCCCTGGCCCTACCTTGCTATTCTTGGTCTCTCGCTACTTTTCTACTTCCACAGTAAGTCATAAATGTGAGTCTCTTGTAGCAGGGCCTGGG